>LPNX010744341.1:269527-280344 GCA_001517045.1 Pseudotsuga menziesii
TTTAAGGTAAAGAGTCTTTTTTTTGAGCTTGTGATTTTAGTTTGGACAATGGATTTAGCGGATTTAAAGACACAAACTCCCAGGATTTCTTTGTTTTGTCATTTTTTCATGCATTAACACTATATATAGTTTATTTTATAGAATGCATACAGAGAAGGTAAATGGATTGATACAATTTTTTGGTTATTCATGACAGGGTGATTGTTGCTGTAGAGAAGATATGTCTAGAAGACAAAGCAGAAGAAAGGAGGCAAAAAGGAAGAAAGAGAAAGAAAATGAAGAAGAAGAGATGAAGAAAGAGAAGAAGAAAGTAAGGGTCTGATATCTCAACAGATTGATAGCAGTAGAGGCCCAGTCTTGGGAAAATTTCATCAGCAACCAAGCTGGTCTCTCTTTATAAAAGTGCTATTAAATTTTAATTTAATATAACGTATTGTACAACACTCACTAAAAGACAAATTTGTGAGATTAAACGGTTTGGGGGGAGCCCAAAGGTTTTGCTGTTTTGTATAAATATAGGAGAGTTAGATGTAATAAAGGACTTTTTCCCAGATAGATTTGTGAGAGTATGTTTTAAGAAGAACTATTTCCTTTTGCAATAAAGAATTACAAGTTTCCTGTTGGAGAAATCTTGGTGGAAGATTTCAAATGATGTGCTATGGATTTGTTGAATGTGAACTATTTCATTTTCAACTGTGTGTCCATTAACTGTGAGATCGTTATAACTCTTTGAACCTATGTTCTTGTTATGAATGCGCTCTAGTTTATTCTATGAAATTTCCACTATGAGTAATGAAGGCTTTTCATAAACAATGAGCTATCTTGTTGTTCATATATCTATTAATGTTCATGTGTTTTGAATTAAGTAACAACTATCTGTGATTTTTCTTAATGCATGTGCAAAAATACATTACTCATTAATAAATGATAATCTTTCTCCCTAGGGATAGGTTAGATAGTTAGTTTTAGTTTCTTGCTGTGTGTGATTTATATGCGAGAGAGTTAAGACAAGAGGTAAGAACCTGTGCATCACATTGTGACCGATCCTCATATTCTCTATCAATCTACATTCTTAGATAGGCACTTGCATATCATACTTAAACATAAAAAACTAAAAATAAACATGGTGGACTAGGCTGTAACTGGTAAAACCTTTATTTTGTTACTTGACCTACGGTAGCCGGACCGTAAACCGGATGAATTCCCCATACCAAACAGTAACGGGCTAGTTGGGAACATTTACTAGGGAGAATACTTCACTATTGTTACCTACGATTTTCTAGGCCTCAATAGTTTTTGGCACTAGAAGGAGGGCATCCATTTCATGGCTGGCCAAGGAAACCCATTTCCTCGAAATTATTCCACCGATAACAGTTCTGAGAACAGTTTGTTTCCCAATCCAACTCCGGAAGAAAAGAGTAAAGAGCATCTGTATTTTGTCAATAACAAAGTATTCAACGATCTGAGAATATTTACTAGGGCATATGCGAAGAATATTGGAGGATTACCAATTATTCCTATCTTACCCAAAAGAGAATATCGAAAGAAAGACTGCCCTATATTGGAAGATGCAGTGTTGGTTGAAGATTTTGAAGAACTGGTAGAAACAACCTTATAGGAAGTTGTTCAACCTATGAATCAGTTGGGCCTAGATACACCTTGGTGTTCACCTATTCATACCCCCGTTCATTCACCACCTCACTCTCCACTTAAAATCATGGAAAACGTAAACACAAATCAGCCACCTAACCTACCAAATCCACCACCTGCTTGGAGGGCTAGATCACCATTAAACCTAACACCGCATTTGCATGACTTACCTCAGGATTTTGAGAAAATGTTGCCTAAGTTTGATCCAAGTGAAAATATTTTTGTAGATGATCATTTCCAAAGCTTTTACTTGGCTATAGAAGGACTACAGGCTGGAGAACATGAAGATGTAGTCTGTAGATTGTTTCCACATACCCTGAAAGGAGCAACAGCTTCATGGTATTTTTCTTTGCTTGCAAATTCAATCACAGACTGGGACACATTTGAAAGAATATTTAGGAGTAAACATGTTGTCTATAAAACTCATGCAGCTCTAATGAAATGGTTATGTGCTTTAAAGAAATAAAGAAAAGAAAAAGTGCATACTTTAACTCAAAGATTTGTTGCTTATATAAAGAATTTTTCTGCAACTGATAAACCATCTAATAAAGCTCTAATTGAATACTATACTTTAGCTCTAGGGCCTGAATTGGCCATGTTTTCCAAGATGTTAGTCAAACCTACATTGTCAGAAACTTATGAAGAAGCTGAGAGAGTAGAAGCTGAAAAAGATAGCATAGAAGATTATCCTGAGAAATCGGAAGAAAAAGCTTTTGGTAATAAACCTTTATTAATGACTAAGCCTAAGGATGAGCAGTCATATGACTTTGAGGGGATGTTGAAAATGATGCAAAAGCTATCCAACGTGAGAGTGATAGATCTAGAAAAGGAAGCTTACGAATCATATAAGACTTATTATAAAAGGAGAGAAGACAACAATCAATCTAAACCTCCTCCACACAGTCCAGCATCAATGAATATAACTGAGGTAGGTATGGATAATTTTTGCACCTTTCATCAGCAGCCTCATTCAGAAAAAAATTTCCCTCAATGGATCAATTCGATGACATTAGTAATGAATCAACTATTGGACTCTAACTTGACAGAAGATGATGAGCAGGAAGAAAAAAATAATCAACCCATAGAAAAACAAGAAGAGGATGCTTTAGTTTTATGGGATTGTGTCTCACTTTTTGATACAAAAGAGGAAGGTTCATGGAAATAGGAAGAAACATCAAAAACAAATGTGACAACAAGAATTCAAGGTTTGTTAAATAAAGACAATCCCTTACTTCTGAAAATTAAGAGACTTCAAGAGAATGTAAAGAAAATTCCGAAGAACAAATGATAAAATACCTGAATTTACCATTACCAATCAAGATCCGAGACAAGTCAACATGCTTGTTAAGCCTATTGAAGACAAAGTTGATAATGTCAAGGAAAATCTCAAAGCACCTGAGATGGGGTACGATATTGTGGAGGACATTAAAAGAGCTAAGGAAAATATTTCGTTATTTGAAATGTGTAATGTACCTCAACAGAAAGAAAGATTTTTAAAAGCACTTGAAGTATCAGAGGAAGAGCTTCCCACTAACAACCAACCTGTAGAATAAATTGTCAAAGCAAGTGTGGGAGGTAAAGCTAGGTTTAAAACCCCACCATTCGTTTTGACTTTTGATATTTTAAACCTTAATGTGCACCATTTTTTAGTAGACTCGGGGTTAGCAATGAATGTTATGCCACTGTCAGTCTGCAAGAAGATCAATAGACAACCTAAACCAACTTCCTGGTAGGTTACTCAGCTAGACAAGACCAATGTGAAAGTAGTTAAGGAAATGGAAGATGTTCTGATTCGCTTATCTGCAAATGAAAAGATATGTCAGTACATTGATATTGTAGTAGCAGACATACCTGATTTTTATGGACTTGTTTTGAATCGAGACTGGCCAGAAATGTTAAATGGGTATTTTGCATCAGACTGGTCACATCTGTGGTTGCCTCATAAGAAAAGTACAAATCAGATAAAAATATTAAGAGAGCCCCACATGAAGCACAATGTTACTCAATTGGAAGAAAAAAATGAACTAGTGAATTATGTATTGGGAAATTATCTAATTGAGCTAGAACTGGGAAACTACCAAGTGAAAGAAGCTAGCAGTACACCAGACACCCAGCCCGATCTCCTTCGATTTTCACGGGCTTATGAGATTGATTGTAAAATAGTAGATTTAGTTTCAGACGTAGTTTTTATTTAAAATTTATTAGAACTAGATAATGGGTAGGCCTTTTTCAATTTGCAGTCAAGCCTAGCCCCTCAACTTACAAGTTGCCAGATTTACAGGGGTGGGTAGAGAACTGACCAGTGGTTTAGTTCTCAAACTTTATTTTTCTTGGTTTTTTATTTCTTGATTATCTTGTACATAAATAAACTGATTTGGTTGTTTATTTTTTATTTATTTTATTTATGTTTGTTTTAGTTAATTTTTGATTAATTTCAATAAAAGAAGCAAACTTTTGGTTGCATGGAGAGCATCAAAATTATGGATTAACTAAAATCCTTGATTATAAGACTGTGTATTATTGATTTATCTGAAATAATTCTTCTAGTTCAAAAATTTTCCTAAATGGCTATGAACACATTGAATTCCTACTTAATCCTTGTAAAATAACTCAGGATCAAAAGGTCTGGAATATTATTTCTGGGCTCCATCCATCTCACATTTAAAAAAATGTCTTAGGGGTTGACAACAAAAGACCCATGGAAAGGAATCAGGGTAAACAGTATATTATATATAGATGATCCCATGCCAAGAATTGAAAGCCAAAAGGCAAATAAGAGTCAAAAATATCCTAAGAAAGCAATATGTATCAAAATGAAGTACTGAACAAAATGAGTACAAAATTGCCAAAGTTCTTCTCCGTCCATGAGCTGAAAATTAAGTACATCTCTCACACAAAAGGGCACTATGGATAGAGGAGCCTGAACAAAAATTCAGAAAGAAAGGCATGCATGAGGACTCAAAAAGGACAAAAAGGTCCAAAAGCACAAAAGTGCAAAATGGCATGGAAATGAGGAACAAACGAATATTTCTGTTTACCATATGTTACAATCATGTGGTGTCCAAGATGGGAGCTACCCGAAGACAGAGGTAAAAAGTGAAACTCATATTCCTGGCCTCAAAAGAGTTATCTTGACTTTGAAATCTTGGTTTCCATTTTCCTAAATTGGACCATCATCAATGATTAAAAGTACATACATTTTCCATTTGAGAAATCTAGACATCTAGAAGAATTCAACATGTTGGTTTTATTGTCAAACAGTCTGTTATTTAAGGAAGAAATTGTCCAGCGATATGGGTTCACCAGGTAGTCGCTAATTGTTGCAGCTGCAACTTTTTTCCCAAATTTTTGAAAAATTTTGGACCCTCATTTTGATTTTATCTTTCCTGGATTTATTTTGTTTCCTGAACTCTGTTTTTTCCCTCTGCTACAAATTTGGATTTTCTTGAGTTTGAATTGAGGTCAATTGTTTCCTTCATTTCGGAAGTTGGATGATCTAAATCTGCCTTTGTCTAGCCAAAGCTTTTGATTATGGATTTTGTTTATTTTTTAACATTTTCTCTATCTATGATTTTGTTTTAGCACCGTCGAAAGTCAGTTGAAGTTTGAGTCAGAACTTTAGTTATCTATGCCGTCGTTGTTTCGAAGGTTAAACAAACTGATTTCATCGCCGCCCAGCCAAGAATCTTTTGAACACTTAGCACTTTGTTTTTTGATAAATTTTCGCTATCGGAAGTCTATTTATGTATGAATCCAGGCCGTAGTTCTCTAAGCATCTGCCGTTGCAGAAGCCAACCAATGAATGTCCCGATGGAAAGTCATGTTTTTTGCTGATGGGTTTTTATCTCCTTGGTTTATTTTTCAAAAAACTTTTACTTTTGACTTTTGGAATTTTTATTTTATCACTTTTGGAGCATTAGTATTCTAATTCACCGTCGTTTCGGAGGTGTTGGAGTAGGGTCCCGCAGCTACAAAAGAAGCTGCTAGGTTAGTAGAAAGACAATTTTGGCGGATCGACAAGATAGAGCTACGACGTCGTAGCAGGGTTCCAGCTGCAGAGCAGAGCCGGAAACCATGACTTTTAAGATAGAGAAGTCAAGGAAGATGACGGTACCTGAGCGGCCGAGAAGAGAGATCTCACCCACTGCATTGAAGGCAGTGGCGAAAGACAATAGGGCTCAGCTACCCTCATAAAGGAAAAGGAGCAATGAGGCTGAGGCATTGAAGATGAAGGACAGAAGGGAAGCGGTGCATAGTACCCATGATCAGCGCCGGGAAGCATGGAAGACCGCAGAGAGCTGTGGTGTGATGGATAGCGGCTAATTCAAAGTACAGATACGCCGACTGTCACTAGTTAGGGTTTGGGTTACTGTTGGGACAGGCCCACAGTGTTGTAATGGCGAGACCTTCGGGCCGCCTATAAAGGTATATATTTTGTATTGTAAAAGGGTTGGTTAGAGAGTCGGATGGTTGATTCGTCTGTTGTAGTTGTTTTGTAGAGTATTAGACAGTTGTAGAAGCCAAGCTCTGGTTCTGTTATTAGCTGTAGTATCTTACTGTAACCAGTAGCTAGCTCATAGAGCATTCACGTAATGATCCGCAGGGATCGACAAAGAGGGAAGAGTATATTGTAAGAGGTGAAATATAGAGGTAGAAAAGAGATCTAAGAGAGAAGATCTTAAGTTGCATATGCGGTGCAGCAGAACTGTGTTTACCTTCCCCTGAGCTATAATAGAAACACAGTTTTGTGGACGTAACTTCCATCCTGGAGGTGAACCACGTTAAAATCATGTGCTATGCGATTGCTTTCTGTGTTGTGTTTATTTGATGCATCTGTCAGTTATTTTATGAGCCTTGTTACAGTTTAATGTATGTATGCATTGTTCAATTCACAATAATATAAAAGGATAGACATAAGTTGAAACCAGTGATATGTTGTATGCAGGTTCAGTTATACTTTGCTTGAAACCATCACCAGTCGCGGTGTTGAATAGCCTGTCATGTTGATTCTTGCAAGTCGACACGAATAACACTAAGTGCGCTGAGCCACGGGGTTGGGATATCACAGGGAGGTGATACTGCACTGGCAGAGGAGCTGCGGTGCGCGATACTGGAGGTTAAGGACTTAGTGTTGGGAGGAAGTTACATGTCACCTGGTGCGCAGCGATGCGGTAAGGTTGGGGTCTCCATGGATTGGTGGAAGTTTCACAACGTAGCAGGGACTGAGCGCCGGAGAGGAGAGAGAGCTTGCAGTGAGAAGGGTTGTGAGATTCTGAGATCGCACAACGCGAGCAGAGGGTCATGTGACACGCCGAGAAAGAGGCCCTGCGACTAGCAGAGTTGCGAGCCACACGTAGGATGCATCAGAACCTGGTCCAAGACGCTTGAGTCCTTGTCCAACCCTTCAGAATCACTTCGGGTGAGACTTCAGGCCGCTTCGCGGTCTGTCGCCGAAAGGGCCAGTGAGCTAGGGGTGTTGTTGGTTAAATACAGTAAACCTGGGTCTGCCCATGATAGCCAACAGGAGGGCAGATGGAAAACATTCAAATGAATTAGTTCTTATCCTTGTCGATTTCATGCTTTATTGCTTTTCATTATCGGAAGCCGTAGTCTGATTGTCTTCCGTCGTTGCGAATTTCTAGTGAACTATTCTACCGATGCATTATGGTTAGTCCTCCTGCTCGTCGATGCTGATGTGTTTAGTGGGTAGTGTTTTGATCTCTAATGCATGTGTGGCAGCTTTTAGTGTTTTATTTCATTGACATTTTATTTTTCCACGGAAGCAGTAGTCTATATGGTTTATGTTGTTGCGGCGGCTTAGTGAAATACCATCCGACATATAGTGCTTCCTCCCGCTGATGAGAATTTTGTTTTCAGCTGATTCTTAGTAGTTCTGCTCATTGACAAGGTTTTTCCCACCTTTTTTGTGTGCTTTTACTCTATTTGATGATGGCAAAGTTTTTTCATGGGTTTTGGTTGAGTCTAAGTTTCTCCGAGATGAAGAGCACAAGTTAGGGTTCAGATTTGGCAGTTACATTGTTATGATTCATGCTTTCATAATTTCGAGTTAGTCTATATGTGGCATGGATTGAGGTAAAGAGTCTTTTTTTTTAGCTTGTAATTTTAGATTGGACAATGGATTTAGCAGATTTCAAGAAAAAAACTTGCAGGATTTCTTTGTTTTGTCATTTTTTCATGCATTAACACTGTATATAGTTTATTTTAATGAATGCATATGGCGAAGGTAAATGGACTAATATAGTTTTTTGGTTATTCATGATAGGGTGATTGCTACTATAGAGAATATATGTCTAGAAAACAAAGCAAAAGAAAGGAGGCAGAAAGTAAGAAAGAGAAAGAAAATGAAGAAGCAGAGATGAAGAAAGAGAAGAAGAAAGTAAGGGTCTGAGATCTCAATAAATCGATAGCAGTAGAGGCCCAGGCTTGGGAAAATTTCATTAGCAACCAAGCTGGTCTCTCTTTATAAAAGTTCTATTAAATTTTAATTTAATATAATGTATTGTACAACACTCACTAAAAGACACATTTGTGAGATTAAACGAGTGGGGGGGAGCCCAAAGGTCACAAGGGGAAGCCCAAAGGTTTTGTTGTTTTGTATAAATATAGAAGAGTTAGATGTAATAAAGGACTTTTTCCCAGATATATTTGTGAGAGTATGTTGTAAGAAGAACTATTTCCTTTTGCAATAAAGAATTACAAGTTTCATGTTGGAGAAAGCTTGGTGGAATATTTCAAATGATGTGCTATGGATTTGTTGAATGTGAACTATTTTGTTTTCATTTTTGTGTCCATTAACTGTGAGATCGTTCTAACTCTTTGAACCTATGTTATTGTTATGAATGTGCTCTAGTGTATTCTATGAAATTTCCACTATGAGTAATGAAGGCTTTTCATAACAATGAGCTATCTTGTTGTTCATATATCTATTAATGTTTTTTGAATTAAGTAACAACTATCTATGATTTTTCTTACTACATGCATAGAAATACATTACTCATTGATAAATGATAATCTTGCTCCCTAGGGATAGGTTAGATAGTTAGTTTTAGTTTCTTGTTGTGCGTGATTTAGATGCGAGAGAGTTAAGACGAGAGGTAAGAACCTGCGCATCACATTGTGACTACACCTCGTATTCTCTATCAATATGCATTCTTAGATAGGCACTTGCATATCATACTTAAACATAAAAACAAAAACTACACACGATGGATCGGGCCGTAACCAGTAAAACCTTTATTTTGTTACTTAACCTACGGTAGGCGGACCGTAAACCAGACGGATTCCCCATACCAAATAGTAACAGGCTAGTTGGGAACGTTTACTAGGGAGAATCCCTAACTGTTGTTACCTATGATTTTCCAGGCCTCAATAGGACCATAGAGATCTAGGTGAACAATTTTTTGTGTTAACAAATTGCCCCTTGATGTGTGAGGGAAGGATCTCATTGTATGTTCGATAGACAACATAAGATAAAGGTAAAAATGGTGATAATGGCGGAGAGACTGGAGAGGACAGTGAAAGAGTGGAGTCTCCTCATTCAAGATGTAGTGGCTTTTGGTTTGTATTTATTCTAAAAAATGGATGAGGTACATATAATCCCATACATGTATATGGATGAGGCGGGAACACCCATTCTCGTAACAATTTCTCAATATAAAAATGGTGATCAAGGCTCAAATAATGGGAGTCGATCAATACATAGATACAACTGGTAGTAAATAATGGTGTCCTCAATGGGAGGATGAATAAAAATACTGATCTGAAGAATTGGTACATAGGAACAATGGAATTCTCATAGAATGCAATACCAGAACAACTGATGCTCTGTTGGATCTGGAGGTGTACACATCTATATGGATGAAATGACTAAGAGTCAAAATATTTGATGTACAATAAACATCATCAAGTAATGTAGATACATAGAAGCATGACACTGAGGGGATTTCGAACACTATCGCCAACACAACCTGGAAATCACAAGAGACATGAAACTGTATGGGTCCCATAGTAGACTCACCAATGTTCTAGAGTCAGTTGAAAACTGGGGTCTTCGACCAAATAATGAAGGAACCAATACCCTGTATGAATCTCAATGGTGAGATGGTGGACTTGAATTCTAGCACATGAGACACAACCAACCCAAAAGGCACTAAGGACTCCTTTCAATTGGTTCAAGGAACTCATCAATGAGTTGGATGAAACCAGGATACAGGGACCTCTGGGTATATCCTATAGAATAGATGTGTTGACGTTGATAGAGAGAGATCTGCAACTACCAAGGCAATGAGGTTTCCTTGATAGAAGCGTGAGGGAAACAACCAGAGATATGGCGCAGTCAGGGAACTGAGACACCGAATGGGGAACAGGGGCATGGGAGTACATGGAACTAAAACTTCCTTTGTCCAGATTATGATGATAGGGATGAACTAGAAGGAAATGATATTAACTCATGTGGAAGGGATCATAGCTGCGAAATTGGGGAAATAACTGCAATGGGAAATATTTGGGGAAGTAACTGGACTAGTGATATCCAGAGGATCTAAGGGAGACTCAACACAGAATAATCTAAACAAAGGTGACATAATGGGGGGAAGTTTTCATAATGTGAGAACATGTGTAATACGTGTGGGCATCTAGAGACACCATTTGGGACTTCTTCATGGTTTAAGGAGAAGGAAGAAGGGATAGAATTCTTGTGGAGTTTTTTCAAGCCCAAGACAGTAAATGCTCGATAGTGTTTTCATGTTTATAGAGTCTGAAAACATGAATAAGACTCCATTGGTTCTATTTTTCATACAATAGAGTCCTAAGTCCGAAAAGGGATAAAAGTGTACAAAGGAGAGCTCTCCCAGTCGAAAGGGATAGAGAGACTTCTTTTCCATTGGTAGTCCAACCAGGACAAAAAAGATCAAACCTATATTGATTAGATGATCATTCAAATACTTTTACGAGCATAAACAAAACCAAATTTTCTTGACGATATTTTCTTTATGAGAGGGCTGGAAAAGAGATTAAATACAACCCATAATGAAATTTTTTGTAAGTTACTGTTAACACCAAAAAATGGTTAACTACCTCATCTACCCCATTTCATGGCTCATTTGTCCATTTGCCTACCATATTTCCCTGAAAATCCCACTAAAAAG
>LPNX010744341.1:294134-308779 GCA_001517045.1 Pseudotsuga menziesii
GCTAGTGTGAAAACCCTAGCTACAGTTACGGTCCTAAAGTCTAACAAAGTATAAAATGATACAAAGGGAAATGTTCCTAGATGGAAGGTGTCAGAGTGTTCCTTTTCTTTAAATAGTCTATGTAGTTTGAAAAAGTAGATGAACGCAGCCAAATATATGCCCTTTCAAATACTTTAACAAGTGTGAAAGGAAGCAAGTGTGCTAGGAAATCTTTTCATTCTTATATGAATCATAAAAGAGCTTAACATAAACTCTGCAATGGTCAGTCAAGCAAGGAGGAAGTGTTCGATGTACCAAAATGGGTGATGTTGTGAACATGGTCAATATGAATAACAGTGGAACACTCGTGGGGTCTCCTTGTGGAATGATTAATGGCGGTAAAATAGGGGAAAGTTTGCCATATGGATGGAATGGATGGCTCATGAACATGTCAATACGAACAAGGTTTGATTCGTGTGGTGGCACATAAATTGAGGTGACTCTGCTAAATGGCCCAAAAAATAATAGGGAGAGCACAAGACATTGGTATCATCAATAGACATAGGACATAATACCAAATCCATAGGTGTGAACGACATGAAAAATGGACGTCGAATGACTCTATGGTAAAGGTGGTCCAAAATGATTCTGACATACGTAATAAATCACGTGCTCTTAATGAGCATCATCTTCTTGGACCAAGACTCCAGTGATATCATTTTTAGATTCCAACAAATAGAGGATAAAATCCTTGGTGAAGTTCGGAGGAGAAAAAAATGGAGTGGAAGTCAGAGCTTATTTCAATGCATCAAAAGTGCCTTGCGCATGCTCATCCCATACAAAAGGAATGTTGGTACGAGAAAGTGTAAGAACCCATGGGATTTTGTTGCATAGTCCATAATAAACCGGTGAAGGAAATTGGCCTTGCCTTGGAGGCTTTGTAATTGATGCAGAGTACGTGGGGGGTCAGTTCATGATGGCTTGAACCTTCATAGGATCCACGACAATCCCTTTGTGAGACATGATATATCCTAGTAAGCAACAAACTGAGACACAAAAGACACACTTGAGTGGGTTCAAGTGAACGTTATATTTGTGACATCATAGGAAGACTTGTCGTAAGTCGTCCAAATGTTGAGAAGCTTACAAGATCAATCCATGAGTTCATATAAATAGACCAAGATAATGTGAATTAGGTCATGGAAGCAAAAGTTCATGGCCCATTGAAAAGTGGCTCCGACATTTTTAAGGCCAAATAGCATGACACGATAGTGTACGTGCCCTAGGGGGTGGTGAAAGTATTTTTGTAGTGATATTCTTTGCAGATCTGAATTTGGTTATAGCTAGAAAAACCATCCATGAAGGAAAAGACTTCATGGAAATCACAAGCGTAAATTATCTGGTCAATGAACGAAGTGGGAAAGTTGTCTTTGGGACACGCCAAATTTAAGTCACAGAAGTCAATATAGACACAAATGGTACCCTTCTTTTTGTTGATGGGAAAAAGATTGGAAACCCAAGTGACATACGTGATGGGGTATATGAAACCTGCTTTCTGTAGTTCCTTGATCTCAGCTTTTAAGGTAGGGGCCTTTGACGGGTAAATGGGTTGTTGGTTTTGGAGAACAAGGGAAACATCGATCCATGTGTCAATGTCATGTTCAATAATAGAGGGATCAAGCCCAATCATATCGGTATAAGACCAAGTGAAGATATCATGAAATGCTTGAAAAAGTGTTTTGTATGAAATGACTTCTTCAGGAAAGAAAGACGCACCGAGGGTAATATCCTAAACTATCCCGGGGATGGTTGATATATCAACTTTAATGGTCAGTGAAATGTTGGCCATGTTACCCTTTTCAAAGGTGTCAGGTTCTAGAGTATGGGTTTTAAACTAGTCAACACTTCCACCAATAAAGTCTTTAGCTTCGACAAATAATTGGTCCGACGATGAAGAAGACTCATCGGGTATGAAAAAGGAGCGATGGTGCATATCATCCTAATGATATTAAGGAGTCAAAATAGCTTCAATAATATCCTTGTCATTGTGAAAGTAGCACGTGGATATATTGGATGGATATTCTATGACGGAAGAGGGGGAAGGACAACTAGACCTAGAAATCATGTAAATGATGTTAGTGGTGTCCAAGGAAGAGGCTAGAGGGTGGATCTCCTCTAGGATGGTGATTTTAGACTCATGGGAGTGCTTGAGAAATTCAATGAGGAGTGACCGATACTCAAGAAAGTTTGGGAAATGGTGTGAATAATGACCATATCGGCCACAAACTGCACACGAATGGTTGGTTCAGAGTGATTTGTTCTTAACTGCAGGTATGGTTGGCATGTTGACAATTGGAGCATCGTCACTCTCGACTACAGTGCACATGTGGGTGCGAATGATAAGAAAATCAGGACAATTCTATGCCACATGGCATTGGATATTGCATAAAGCACATGTAGGAGGAGGACATGGTTATGTCATCTCTTTTGGAGTATTAACTCTAGTATTCATGGAATAAGGGGGGGTAGTAGTAGAGACATAATCAATCATTTATGTACTAGGAGCTAGGTGTGACATCATCTCAATAGGTTGGACAGGAGTCAACACAATCTAGAGAGGCGGGGTAGGGGTAGGTGGATCCAAGTACTAGGAATACCCAAAGTGAGGCCATGCAGGTTGAGAGTACATTGTTGGCACCATTTCCAGGCTAAGTAATTGGTAAGATATCTGGCCAATATGGTGGAATAAGGTTTGTAAAATTTTCATATCATATAACCTTAAAAACTGTTGATGAGGATCTGTAGGTGTTTGAAGGGACATTTCTAGGTTAAGAATGAAAAATACTTAAAGAAATTCTGACTTTTTACCTTCAAATGCATGTAAACGAAGAAATACGCCCTTAGCTGAATGTTGACGGGAAACAAACGACATGGATGCACAACACAGGAGATCAAAGGCCAAAAGTCATTTCTTCCCAGGGAAATTTAGGATCGGAAGTGCGGGAAAGAGGTGAAAAACTGGGTTATAAAAATGGTAAAACCTGACTTTTGCTTTCCACAACCTAAGACCCAATGGCTCAGATCGATCCCGTGCAGATCAACGATGTGGAACAATGGAAAGGGTAGAAATCAGAAAATGGAAACACAAAGAATTTGGTTGTGACTCAAGTTTGAACTTCTGCTTTCTGTGATCCGCAAGATTGACGACTCGGAGTGCTTCTGCTAAAGATCGACGATGTGGAAAGAAAACGTCAGAAGTGGAAAAGTGGAAAAGGTGAAGTTTCAGGTTGTAAAATTGGAAATCTCGACTTCCTCTTTCCATGATCCGCAAGATATATACTTCACAGAGATCCCACACAAATCAATGGTGTGGAAAAAAAAATGGGTGGGAGGGCATAAAATGAAAAGAAGTTTTGTGAATTAGAATCCCAATTTCCAATTTTCACGATCAGGATCCAACGGTTTTGAAATCTCCCACACTGATCAACTATGTGTAAAGAAAAGGTGAACGCGGGAAGCCTAGAGCAGAAAGATCAAAATCAAACTTCACAAAAAGTTCAAATCCTAAATTCTGCTTTCCACAATCCGCAAGATCTACAACTCGGGGAGTTTTCGCATAGATCAAAGGTGCAAAAATAAAGGAGCAGAAGTAGAAAGGAGGAAATATGAATTCTTGGTTATGAAAATTTGGGATCCCGTATTTTGTTTTCCGCAGCCCGTAGATTGATCTCAGATCAACGCCCGAAAATGAATCCTGTAAAGATCAAGGATGCAGAAGAAGGGAACATGTGCACAAGTTAACTAGACTTCCCAATATGTGGAAACAGGTAGACCTTGCAACTTTCAACGCTCTAGATCATCCCTAATATCAAATCCACTATGGGGATTGATTCCATTGATCTAACTTGCACGAAGAAAATAACTTTCTAAATCCACGGAATTATTTAAAAAGCCTATAGGAGTCGATGACTCATATCAAGGTCGATCTAGATCTACGGCGGAGATAAATTCCACTGATCCAACATGCTCACAGAAATTAACTTTCCAAATTTGTTGAATGGCTTAAAGATCAACACATTTCGATGACTGAGATTTAAAGAAGATCAGATCTACAGTCATGGTAGGTTTTATTGATCCAACTAGCACAGACAAATACACCTTTCATATCTATGAAATCTTAAAGACCCACATCATTGGACGATCAGGATTTAAGAAGGTAAAGATCAATGGTCTATAATTGTTTTTGCAAGTGAAGTTGCAGACACAGATGAAGTTGTTGTAGACCGCTCGAAGATCCTCTGAACTGTCATTTTCAGCAAGCAAGGCTAAGTCCTTGCTGTCCAAATTCTCTAACTAATCAAACATGCGTGAACCTGCGTGCTTATCTGTTTGGTTTATGATCATGGTGGATTTTCCAGGTCATCATTTTGTTAAGATTTCCAGTCTCATGCTATAATTATTTTTGCTCTGTTTTTGTTGATGTATTTGTAACTTCAGAATGTATTCATCTATGTATCTTATGTCATGTACCGCAATGTTTATTCCGGGATGTGTCTGTAATGTAATTGAGTCATTTCATGCCCCTATGTTTCGATCGGGAGGATCTATAATGTAAAAAAGTCATGTCAAGTCATTTTGGGTAACCCTCCTATTGTTCAAGGGTTAAAGTCCCCGCATTTCTGGGGCACTATGGTTATTAGACTCACCTAGTGAAGTCGACCCTAGTTGGGTTTAGTCAAGTTGGGAATTAGTATAAATAGAGATCTAGCCTCTCTATTTGATACACACTCACTCACACTCAATTGTAGTGCATAGCTGAGGAAGAAGAAGACACTGGGGCTAGGAAGAAAGAGGTTACTACTGTCGGGAGATCATCTTATTGTTTTGGGATTTTCTATTTGGTGTTGATTCTATCTCTGAGGAAGTTGTGGGGTTTTCTCCATTTATGGTTTCCTCTAGGAAAAACATTATGTTCATTGTCTCTTGTGTTTTATTGTTGTGCTTGTTATTCTCTCAGTTAAAGATCCTAATATAATGCTAGCTTAATGTTAAAAATCTAACATGGTATCAGAGCTAACCTGAGAAGAAGACACTGTGCAGCTATGGGAACTAGGGATTCCTACTTTTTGGATCTCTCTCCATATATTTTCAGCAAAATAAGGTTGGAATAACTCTCCTCCCTAGGGTGCATCTTTCTGTTGAAGCAGAATCCAATTCTGAGGTTTTTCAGTTTTGGACCCGACACTACTGTGGGAAATTAGGGTATTTGTTGGTTTTTGACTGGGCAGACCCGGGTTTACTTTACTGTACCAACAAAACCCCTAGCTCATTGGCCCTTTCAGTGACAGACTGCAAAGCAGCCTGAAGTCTCACCCAAAGTGATCTTGGATGGGTCGGCTGAAGACTCAGGTGTCTTCAACTGGGTTCTGTAGCATCCTATTGGTTCGCGACTTTTCTTATCCAGCGGGATCTCTCAGCGAGGACGATCTCTCCTCCTAGATAGCACTGATAGGGATCGGACTCTTATCGCATCACAGCTTCTACGGTGATACACAAACTTACTCTCCTGTTGAGCTCCTTCCCTTTGATATCTCACACCGCAGCTTCCCAGATGATGTGATATTTCCTTCCTACTCTATAATATGTCCTATAACGAGGCTCGATATGCGTATCAACTCTCAAGGTCCTGCGACCTCCCTCCTGGGTCTAATACCTCTGTTAACCTTCACCAGGGTGTTAAACCACTTCACTCAGCCTTCTACAGTTTAAGATGCTAACATTAACTATACTGAACTCACGGAACTCATATACCAGAGTCACTTAACGCAGTAACTATCAACTAACATGAATCAAGCATTGATAAACTCCTATATAGGCTACTTGATACATTCAACTTGCGGTTAACCTTCTATGCACTATAACTAAAGCATAACATACACACGTCCATCAACTAATAAGCAACAATCATGTAACAGGTAACAGATAACACATAAGTAAAGCACAAACACATGAAATAGTCGCACAACACACAGATTTTATGTGGTTCACCTCTAGGGGGGAAGTTACGTCCACGGGAACTGGTTTTTATATTATATCTTGAGAGAGTAAACACAGTTCTGCTGCAACCTATTATGCATCCTGATATCTTCTGGGAAACTCCACACACACAACCGGGATCCCTTCTCTCTTAGATCTCTTCTTCTTCTTATATTGCCTTCTTACAATATACTCCTCCTCTCTCTCTCAATCCCTACGGATTGTTCAATCCCCGCGGATTGTTACATACATGCTCTAAGAGCCAGCTACTGGTTACAGTAAGATAACTACTGACTGAATAACAGAACCAGAGCATCACTCGTATAATACTGAGACTCTAGAGACACTTGGCTAGCTAAATGACTCAGTGGCTACTCCATGTCTGACTGTCTAAGCAGCTACCCAATTGTCTAACCTTTTACATTACAAAATACATGCTTATATAGGTGACCCGAAGGTCTCACCATTACAAAACTGTGGGCCTTTCCCAATAGTAACCCAAAAACCCTAACTGTGACAATCGGCGCATCTGTACTGTGGGCTGCCGCTTACCATCACACCACAGCTTTCTGCAGTCTTCCACGCTTCCCAGTGCTGATCGTGGGTATGGGCGCCGCTTCCTACTATCCTTTTTCTTCAATACCTTGGCTTGTTGCTCCTTTTCCTTTATGAGGGTAGCTGAGCCCTCCTGTCTTCACCGCTGCCTTAAGTGTAGTGGTTGAGCTCTCTCTTCTCGGTCGCTTAGGTACTGTCTTCTTTGACTTCCCTATCCCAATGTAGCAGCTTTTCCTGTAGCTGCAGGACCCTGCTCCAACAGTTCCCTAACACTTACTTGTGGCTCGTCCCTGAGCCACTAACAGATGGTTTCTCCTACTGTAGCTTCTCCTTGGCTTCCTGCGAAGTCTTTGTAAGTCTCTCGCGAAGTCCTGTGACTTCTTTATTCATAACCTCAACACACTCTTGTGCCGCTTCAAGCATAGCTTGACTAATGCTGGAATCTTCTGTATCATCCATATCACTTTTGCTTGTAGTGAACTCCTTAACCTTCTGCTCAACCGCATCAACCAGCTCTGTGATTTGTTCCTGATATGGTTTAAGCAGGTTATTAAACTGTATCTTCTTTCCTCTTAACCGATGCACTTCCTGTTGCAAATGGTTCATCTCTGTCATATTCTTCATCTTTGCAAGAGCTCCTAAGCTCTTGACTTCTTCCTTTATTGCTGTTGTGGTCTTCTCTATGTTGTAGATACTCTGCTGCAATTCCAGTCTATCTGGGAGCTCATCTAGCTCCGACCATGTCTTCGTTGCATCAACTAGTAATGACTATGTGTCATTTATGAAACTCTTCATCTGTGTTAAAGCAAGTCTAAAGGCCTCTTCCCTTGCTTCCTTATCTGCCTGAGGTGTTCCTGGTGCTCGAGCCTCTGCGTCCTATGGTCTTCCTCCATCTTGACAATTGTCTCTTCTAGAGCCTTTGCTCTGTCCACAATTCTTCTTACCTTCTGGGGTAGAGGTAAGAAAAAATCTATGTTACACTGGGGTAACTCCAATGCGATGTTCTGCAGGACCTGACTAAGATCCTATTCTTTTTCTTCATGTACTCTTAACTCTTTTTTCTGTTTGTGAAAGCCTATAGTGAGCTCTACATTCTGTTTCCTCAGCTGAGTGTTCTATTTATAAGTCGCAAGATCTCTATCCCTGAGTTCTATGGCTATCTGTTGCTGGAACATCTGTAAATAATCAACAGGGAATTGGGCCAGATTAACCCCGACAGGTTGTCTAACCTTTATCTGTTCATCAATCATCGAAGCAGGGAGTCGGATGCTCCCTGACAGTATCAACACTGTATTGATGCGATCCTTTTCCAAGACTTCCTCGCAGGAAGTTGATGGTGTTGAACTTTCTCTTGCAGTCGCCTAGGCTAGTGGACTCTGCATTGTGGAAGTCTTCTCTGTTAGTGCTTTCAACTCCGAAAGCCGTTGATCAACCGTGCTCTGCAACTTGTCCTATGATGTCTGCATCGCCTGAAATGATTCCTTCATCGCATCCTGCAATCTTGTTGCAATGAGTTCATAGTCATCCTCCTTCAGTATGGTCTCTGTAGGTTCCTTTGAGGATTTTGTTTTTTTCTTCTTCTTTGGTGCCCCTAGTGGCACCTCTTCTGCATCTTTTCTCTTTTGTGTCAGTGGTGGCACTTCTGCTATATCTTTTGTTTGGGAGGCCACTTTGTCTTTTCCTTTGTTCGATGGGTCTGTCTGTGCGGAACCTGGTTGTAGTGATGTGGCATCTTCTAATGCCTTCTTCCACTCTTCATCAAAGTCTTTGATGACATATTCTATATCCTGCACTGTCATCCTGAATGAACCATTTTCCCAGTTATCCATTCTAGACCCTTTTGGCCTTAGGTAGATTGTATGGTTGTCTGCCATGAAATCAAGCCGATTATCATACATGTCCACAATCTCTGTGCTGATCCGCGGTGTCTCCTGCATGACTCTCTTCAACAGCATATAGTATTCATAGAATACTATCATATTCATCTTTTTCTCTGCTAGGTTGGTGCTCTCCCATAAGTTTGCATAGCGCGCGCCTCTGGGCTCGCCGCTTTGTAGCTGTAAAAACTGGGTATGGGTTGGTTCTTTCCATCCGATGAATGCACATAATATGAGCAGCCATGAGAAATGGAAAGGGTGGTTCAACTCATCCTGTGCTGTCAAACAATATTGAAGAAAAATATTTAATAAGAATAAACACCAATTAAATTGTTCACCTTCCGCGACTTGTATGGCAAGGTGAATTACTGATCCTGTGACTTCCTTTGGCCGAACTTTCATTAACAGTATTCCTGCGAGCAGACTGGCTGTAAATCTGAGTGTATCGTCTGCTATTGCTGCGAGGTCATAAGCCTGACCTCCTCTTTGTATCTTATACTTGGTAACTAGGGTTGCTGGTAGCTTGGAATCCTTTCTCTTACCTGATATATGTGTCTGAGGGTCCTTACCGGTCTTGGACAACCCGGTGATGCAGTGTATCAGATTGACGTTCAGATCAATCATGTTACCTAGCTAGAGGTAACCTCCATGTACACAAGAAAGTAGCATGCACACCACGGCATAAACCTCTGCATCTCGTCCAAAATGAGGTATTCTCAACAAATTGAGCAGGCCCGACTGCTCAAGAATATGGACATGTTCCATAGGAACAAACTCATCTGTGTCGGTCCTCGGGTTCCTTTGAACCGTAAGATACTGATCTGGATGAAACTGAGGATATGTCTTACTGTCTCCAAGGTTATATTCTATAAATTTGAGAACAGGGGCATATCCTAAGAGATCTCCATCTTCCTTGACACGAGAATCAATCGACGGAAGGGGAACAAGAAACTTAGCACCCTTGGGAATGGTTACCTCTGGTGTGTCCTCAACTCGTGGCACGATGTATTTTGTTGCCATACGAACTTCTTCCTTCGGCTCTAGGCTGGACTCTTCTATTATCTAATATTGACTCCTCATCCTTGGTGGCTATCTGACCTATGATGTACCTACTTTTGTAACCTTGGGCGGCATCGTCATAGCGGACGCAAGGCCACCACGCTGGAATCTTTGCACAATGTCTTCTAAAGTTTCCGTCTCGGACAGAAACCACTCAGTGCAATACTTTGAACTAGCAATGGCTATGAATTTGGGGAAAACCAACACTCTGTAACTGTAGTATCTCTTCACAGGGGAAACTCTTACAAATTGCTCTATAATTCTCAGAAATCGCAAAAGTAACCCTTCTGTATGAATGATCTCTGAATTTATAACGAAGGTGATACTCTTTGAAGCAACGATCATCTAGCTAGACCCGTTGGCAGTATTAATTGCATGGACAAGACAATATTTGTCATTTTGATCCTCATTAATTGCTGAAAATATGATCAAATTTACCTCGAAACTTGTGTATAGGCACCGGTCTCGACCAAGATTTAACAAATCTGGAAAAATCATTATACTGTTGGCAAATCTAGGGTAATGTATACCGGTCAGTTTTGGATTAACTGCCTGTCAGAAGGCAAAGTGATTGGCCCTCTGTCTCTTTTCGAACTTGTCTACATGGCACGGGGAGCATCGCATTGCTGCGATGTCACACGGCATCGTTCTGAACCAACATGCTGGCATAAAACTCCGCAACGTTCAAAACTTGCGCAACATAACCCCCCTTTTTTTTTAACCTCACCTCCGCAAGCATCCTATGACTTGCGCAAAATAAACTTTCCTCATGTGATTTCTTATACTTATAATACTTAGAACGCTTTACCTGCCGGTGTAGACTAATTACGGTGTGATGCCTCCTTTCAACTACACTAGGCATCTGCACTCTCAAAGCTGTCTGGGTTAGGGCGGAGGGGTGGAGTGGCTGTCACTATAGAGATTAAGCCTACTACCATTAATCAATGTAGGAAGAAGCTCCCCATTTAATTTGCTAAGCTGAACGACACCTCCTTCTCCTGGATGTGTTAAGACGATCCCCAGTGCGATGCCAGATGCATCCACATGTACATGAAATGGCTTGTTCCAATCTGGGAATACTAATATGGGTGTTGTAACCATGTTCTCTTTAAGTGTGTCTAAACTTTGCTGGAATTCCTCATTCCATAGGAATTTCATGTCTTTCTTTAACAGCTTTTCCATAGGTGTTGTGATCTTTGCATAACCTTTGATGAATTTTCTATAGTACCCAGTATGACCAAGCACTGTTCTCAATTGCCTGACTGAGTTGGGTGCTAGGAGATGTAAAATGATGCCAATATTTGTAGGATCTACCATCAAGCCTTGTCTGCAAACAATATGACCCAACAGAATACCAAATGGTGCACAAAATATACATTTCTTCAAGTTAAGAGAAATCTGATATTGCCTACATTTCTCTAACATGAGCCTTAAATATGCTATATGCTTGTCGATTATTCCAAATACAGTCCAATCATCAAAATAGACTTCTAAGAATTTATGGATGTATTCCTTGAATACAGCAACTACTACTCTAGAAAAGATAGCTGGTGCATTTTTAATACCAAAGGGCATTACCGTGTACTGGAATGAGCCCCATTCTGTCGCAAAAGTGGTCTTGTGTCGATCCTCTGGGTGGATTCTGATCTGGTGATAGCCTGAAAAGCCATCAGTGAAGGAGTAGACCTCCTGTCCTCCCACATTGTCTAACACTTCATCAGTGAAAGGTGTCAGAAATGGGTCATGAAGTGATGCGTCGTTGAGTTTGCGCAAGTCGACACAAATCCTGATTTCTCCTTTGGTTTTCTTTTCCTACACGACCATGGGACTAACCCATTTGATTTCTTCTACTGGCTCAATGATGCCTGCTGCTAGCATCTTATCAATTTCATCCTTAACTTTTTCTTTATAGTTGTGATTCAATCTGTATGGACGCTGCTTAACTGGCCTACCATCCTCTTTCAATGGTATGCGCATGACTCCCAAATCTCCTACTATTCCCTTCATCTCTATGAAATTAGTGGGAAATAGGTCCTAATAGTCATATAGGAGATCTACGATGTATCCTACTGTTTCATCATCCCAATAGTTTCCAATAGAGGCAACCTTAGGTTCTGTTTCTGTGCCAATATTGATCTTTTTAATCTTGATAGGTTCTGTGATAGCTGGAATTTCTAGTCTGGGTCCATCAATGTCACGAGTCCCTTCTGATTCAGGAATGTTGACACTGTAAGAATTCTCATCCTCATCATCTGGTTCTGCTGCGAAGTTGTAACATTCTAGCGCATGTTCCAACTGGCTGGCCCAATCAGGCTGAGCAAGCACTGATAGGGGACAGTCGTCAAATACCTTAGTCTTTATTACATATAGAGCCTGATCAATGCTTGGGTACTCAGATTCAAAAGTGAAAGTGAGTAGGAATTTGTCTATCATAAGTGGCCATGTGATGGTTCCTCTGCGCAACTCTATCTCAGTGTACCAATTCCTTGGAATTGTGTCTAAAGTGTGAATGAATAGGTGCACCCATTCATCCTCTGGAATATCCGACCAACTCTGTTCGCAAATCTAAATATGTGACCTGGGGTCACTCTCTCCTATGTATTTTTGCTGTAAAGGCCCCTTGTCGTTAGAAAATCTGATCGTCATCAGTCTCTTAAGATCATCCTATGATGTGATATGTTCTTTATGTGCATGCCACCATCTTGTAGGTGTGGCTTTTACTGCAAGGTCCATAGTTGTCATCCTATGCTTCTGAGGAATTTTCTATTCAAACTGCTGTAAAAATTCATTGACATCCTCTAAGCCATGAAACGACAGAATATCAATGATCTCTACGCCAATCCATCACAATGACTTAGTCATAAATGTACATCTGCGAGCTGAGACTTCGTAAAGTCTGTTCTGCCATTTCTCTAGACCAACATCCAAGTCTAATGCGCATGAGTTGTCGCATCGCCAACTAATGTTTCCTTCTGTGGTAAGGTTGATGTAATCACTCTGATTAGCAGTCATCTGATAAAGGCTTTCCATGTTGTGCACCTCCTCCTCTGCCCTGATAGGTTCAATGTAGAAAGGACCCTGGAAAGGATCCAACGGTGCGATGACCCGGATCTGCTTATCCTCAAAGGTCATTTGTCTTTTCTTTAACTCGATAACAGCCATGTTATCGATTGCCCAATCAATACCTAGTAAATCTAGGTATGGTATGCTATCGCCAATGATCTCTATAACTTCAAAGTCTGCAAAGTTGCGAACTCCGTCAATATCAACTAGTACCTGTGGTAATCGACCCAGTGGTGATACCCGCTGCTGATTGGCTAAGCACAGATGGATAGGTGGTCTAGCTAACTTAGGGCAACCCATCTGTTCCCATGTCTGCTTAGTCAGAATATTTACCTCTGATCCTAAATCTAGGATTACCTCGTCCATTTCAAATTCTCCAACTTGTGCTGTGAGTCTCATCTCTCTGCCTATTCTTGTATGTCCCATAATATTATGAACAGCACGTTGCGCACTGTTCACAGAAGAATATGGCTGACACTGATCTATGATGTGCTGAAGCTCTCCAGTACCTTTCTCATTTCTTACAAGTTTCAAGCAGCTCCCCCGGAAGGATTGTACACTTCCTGTCGACTCATCCTCTTCGCACCTTCCCGATGTGGTAGCCTGCGATATCTACATAGGACTAACGCCACAAGGTTCTTGTTGCAGTATGCCCCTGCATGATAGTACCTGCGATCCTGATGCTGTAGGTTCAGTAAAGAAATTTTTTGCTTGCTGAAACATTTCTTTGTTCTTCTGCAGGTCGAGTGGTGTTGATTTATTAGTCACTTTGCACACCCACTGCGGACCTGTATTCTTTTTTGCATCATGCGATGTCCTACTATAGAAGCACTGCTGCGAGTCACTATATTGACTCTTGGTTTTGGCTCTTTCTGCTCAGCAACAATAAGCTAGATGTTCTGGTGTACTGCTGGCTTAGGTTCCCTAATCTTGGCTATCAAGATCGGACACTCTTCTATAAGGTGATCATAGGACTTGCAATACTTAGATGTCGTACTAGGGTTCTGACAGTCCCTAGCATAATGTCCTACAATTCCACAATTGTAACAAGTAATAGGTCCACGACCACAGCCAAATCCTTCTCCACAACCAAAGCCTCCTCCACAGCCTCGTCCTCTGAATCCTCCTCCATGACCAACATGAGCCTTTTCATGTTGTGGTCCTACTGCTGGACCTGCTGTTTCTGACTGGACTCTATACAAGTCATGCTTTCTGTCTATCATAATATCATAAGCTCGAAAATTATGTTCATCATGACCTACTGACTTACAGAAGTTACAATATAAGTTCTTAGGGGTTTGTACATACTTCTGAAGTAAAGGGCATTCCGGTGGTCGATGTCCTCTTGTTCGGCAGAGTTCACACCACGGCCCTTGAGTCTGTAATAAGGGGTTAGGAGCCCCACTTGCTAAATACTCTACAAATACTCGACAATTATCTTTAGGATGGCCCTGTCCTTTACACTTTATACACCATAGTTCTTGTGCAATCTCTTTTCCTTTCTTAATCTCATGCATCTGTAACGTGATATTGGCTAACTGGTTCTGTAAGCTTGTCATTCCTATACTGGTCTCAGCTAGAGGCGAAGCCTCTATTTTCATTGCCATCTCTAGTGCTTCATCATGCATACAGAGTCTCTGTTGCATTAATGGAAGTCTGATGTGAGGAAGCAGTGCTGCGATGAACCATTCCTTATGCTGCTCTGGCGCAAACTCAAAGCTAACCTGGTCTATAAGAGCTTTGAATTTATGATCAAAGTCCCATACTGACTCTGTAGGTAACTATTTAATGTATTTAAGCTCTGTGATACACTGTGACTCAAACTTAGGTTTCTTAAATTCTTTAATCATTGCGGTCTTGACTTGTGCAAGTGTTCTGGCTGGTGCTATTATATACTTCATATACCATGTTAAAGCTATGTCTCTAAGTGCAGTTACCAATTGGCCAAGTTTAATATTATCATCTTGGATCTGTTTAATGGTCCATATGGCTTCACATAGGAACCAATGTTGTTCCGGGTCTTCTGCCCCTGTACCCTTGAAGGTAGGTAACTTCATGTCATCCCCCATTCTGTTT
>LPNX010744341.1:308824-330469 GCA_001517045.1 Pseudotsuga menziesii
CGGTGGTGTAGGTGTAGGTGATGTAGTGGTAGTATGTACTGTATGTGAACTACTAGATGTAGTTCCTATGGGATTACTCTGAGTCTCGGTTGTTTTCTGCGGGGTATAAGGGTGGTAAGGGATAGCTCCTACTGGTCTCTCTATATTACTGTGACTCTGTTCTCTAGTGTTGTCTGAACTGTTTTCAAAGAGAGAAGATCTGAAATCTACTTTATATTTCTTACCACTATGTGTACATCCAATTTCATTAAAATCACTCTCAAACTCTTGTGACATTACACTGACTTAGCTTATTCATCTGAGAATAAATCCATTACTCCTTTTTCATGTAATAACATCTTAATGAACAAGTTTAAAGAGCTTAGGTACTTACCACGGTAGCCTTTGAAGAAGTACCTCTCTGCTTCATTGAAAAAATTTCTTTGATCAACTGCAAACTCTGTAATGAAGCCTTCCAGCAAAATCGCAAGCCAGAAGTCTACTGCACATGAGATGGGATTATCTATACTCTTCACGGTGTGAGTCAGCTCCGGTGTCCAGACAATGTTTCTTTTCTTCTTGAATATGTTCTTATCAGTCAACTTTCATAACCAGTCATACAACTCATTTGCATAGGTTGGAAAAAATATCTCATGTAGATTTGTGAAGATATGTTTTTGTAACCAGTCCTCTGTACTCAGTCTAGGACTCTTGTTTTTTGTCGCAGCGAATTATTTTTCCTTAGACCCAACCCATTGGTTGAGTTCTTCTTTAGTAGGATGCCAACAAAACATTACCTCGTCAATGCTTTCAAAGCTGGCAATGGAACCATTTGTTGGTTTTCGACTGGGCAGACCCGGGTTTACTTTACTGTACCAACAAAACCCCTAGCTCACTGGCCCTTTCGGAGACAGACTACAGAGCAGCCTGAAGTCTCACCCAAAGTGATCTTGGATGGGTCGGCTGAAGACTCAGGTGTCTTCAACCGGGTTGTATAGCATCCTATCGGTTCACGACTCTTCTTAGCCAGCGAGATCTCTCTACGAGGACGATCTCTCCTCCTAGCTAGCGCTGATAGGGAGCAGACTCTTATCGCATCGCAGCTTCTACGACGATGCGCAAACTTACTCTCCTGCTGAGCTCCTTCTTTGTGATATCTCACACCGCAACTTCCCAGACGATGCGATATCGCGTTCCTACTCTAGAATATGTCCTATAACAAGGCTCGATATGCGTATCAACTCTCAAGGTCCTGCGACCTCCCTCCTAGGTCTAATAACTCTGTTAACCTTCACCAGGGTGTTAAACCACTTCACTCAGCCTTCTATAGTTTAACATGCTAACATTAACTATACTGAACTTGTGGAACTCATATATCGGAGTCACTTAATGCAGTAACTATCAACTAACATGAATCAAGCACAAATAAACTCCTATACAGGCTACTTGATACATTCAACTTGCGTTTAACCTTCTATGCGCTATAACTGAAGCATAACATACACACGTCCATCAAATGATAAGAAACATTCATGTAACAGGTAACAGATAACACATAAGTAAAGCACAAACACATGAAATAGTCACACAACACACGAATTTTACATGGTTCACCTCCAAGGGGGAAGCTACGTCCATGGGAACTGGTTTGTATATTATATCTTGAGAGAGTAAACACGGTTCTGCTGCAACCTATTATGCAGCCTAAGATCTTCTAGGAAACTCCACACACACAACCGGGAGCCCTTCTCTCTTAGATCTCTTCTTCTTCTTATATTTCCTTCTTACAATATACTCCTCCTCTCTCTCTCAATCCCCGCGGATTGCTACATACATGCTCTAAGAGCCAGCTACTGGTTACAGTAAGATAACTACTGAACTGTGACAGTCGGTGCATTTGTACTGTGGGTTGCAACTTACCATCACACCACAACTTTCTGCAGTCTTTCACACTTCCTGGCGCTGATCGTGTGTATGGGCGCCGCTTCCTACTATCCTTTGTCTTCAATACCTCTTCCCATTGCTCCTTTTCCTTTATGAGTGTAGCTGAGCCCTCCTTTCTTCACTGCTGCCTTAAGTGCAGTAGTTGAGCTCTCTCTTCTCAGCCTCTGAAGTACTGTCTTCTTTGACTTCCCTGTCCTGAAGGTCTCATCATTACAACACTGTGGGCCTATCCCAACAGTAACCCAAAACCCTAACTAGTGACAGTCGGCCTATCTGTACTTGAGGTAGCCGCTTTCCGTCACACCACAGCTCTCTGCAGTCTTCCATGCTTCCCGGCGCTGACCATGGGTACTGTGCACCGCTTCCCTGCTTCTGTCCTTCATCTTCAATACCTCGGCCTCGTTGCTCCTTTTTCTTTATGAGGGTAGCTGAGCCCTCCTATCTTCACCGCTGCCTTCAATGCAGCAGGTGAGCTCTCTCTTCTCGGCCGCTTAGGTACTGTCATCTTCCTTGACTTCTCTGCCCTAAAAGTCATGGTTTCCAACTCTGCTTTGCAGCTAGAAACATGCTATGGCATCGTAGCTCCATCTTATCTCCTCTCCACCAAAACTGTCTATCCGCTAAACTGACAGCTTCTTCTGTAGTTGCGGGACCCTACTCCAACATATATCTGGGAGCTCATCTAGCTCCGACCATGTCTTCGTCACATCAGCTAGTAATGACTGTGCGTCATCTATGAGACTCTTCATCTGTGTTGAAGCGAGTCTAAAGGCCTCTGCTCTTGCTTCCTTGTCTTCCTAAGGTGTCCCTGGTGCTCAAGCCTCAAGCTCAGCAATCTGCGCCCTATGGTCTTCCTCCATCTTGACCACTGTCTCTTCCAGAGCCTTTACTCTGTCTACAATTGTTCTTACCTTCTGGGGTAGAGGTAAGGAAAACTCTATGTTACACTGGGGTAACTCCAGTGTGATGTTCTGCAGGACCTGACTAAGATCTTGTTCCTTTTATTCATGTACTCTTAACTCTTTCGTCTATTTGTGAAAGCCTGTGGTGAGTTCTGCATTCTTTTTCCTTAGCTGAGTGTTCTATTTATAAGTCACAAGCTCTCTATCCCTGAGTTCTGTGACTATTTGTTGCTAGACCATCTATAATTGATCAACAGGGAACTGGGCCAGATTAACCTCAACAGGTTTTCTAACCTTTATCTGTACATCGATCATCAAAGCAGGGAGTCGGATACTCCCTGACGGTATCAGCACTGTATTGATGCGATCCTTTGCCAAGACTTCCTCGTGGGAAGTTGATGGTGTTGAAATTTCTCCTGTTGTCACCTGGGTTGGTGGACTCTGCATTGTGGCAGTCTTCTCCGTTAGTGCTTTCAACTCTGAAAGCCGTTGATCAACTGTGCTCTGCAGCTTGTCCTGTGATGTCTGCATCGCCTGAAATGATTCCTTCATTGCGTCCTGCAATCTTGTTGTAATGAGTTCATAGTCATCCTCCTTCAGTACGGTCTCTGTAGGTTCCTTTGAGGCTTTTGTTTTTTTCTTCTTCTTTGGTGCCCCTAGTGGCACCTCTTCTGCATCTTTTCTCTTTTGTGTCAGTGGTGGTGCTTCTGCTGTATCTTTTGTCTGGGATGCCACTTTGTCTTTGCCTTTGTCCAATGGGTCTGTCTGTGCGGAACCTAGTAGTAGTGCTATGGAATCTTCTAATGCCTTCTTCCATTCTTCATCAAAGTATTTGATGACATCTTCTATATCCTGCACTGTCATACTGAACAAACCATTTTCCCAGTTATCCGTTCTAGACCCTTTTGGCCTTAGGTAGATTGTATGGTTGTCTGCCATGAAATCAAGCTGATTATCATACATGTCCACAATCTCTGTGCTGATCCGCGGTGTCTCCTAGATGACTCTCTTCAACAGCTTATAGTATTCATAGAATACTATCATATTGATCTTTTTCTTTGCTAGGCTGGTGCTCTCCCATAAGTTTTCATAGCGCACGCCTCTAGGCTCGCCGCTTTGTAGCTGTAGAAACTGAGTATGGGGCGGTTCTTTCCTTCCGATGAATGCACATAATATGAGAAGCCACGAGAAATGGAAGGGGTGGTTAGGATCATCCTGTGTTGTCAAACAATCTTGAAGAAAAATATTTAATAAGAATAAACACCAATTAAATTGTTCACCTTCCGCGACTTGTATGGCAAGGTGAATTACTGATCCTGTGACTTCCTTTGGCCGAACTTTCGTTAACAGTCTACCTGCGAGCATACTGGCTGTAAATATGAGTGTATCGTCTGCTATTGTTGTGAGGTCATAACCCCAACCTCCTCTTTGTAACTAGGGTTGCTGGTAGCTTGGTAACTAGGGTTGCTGGTAGCTTAGTGTCCTCGCTCTTACCTGATATATGTGTCTGAGGGTCCTTACCGGTCTTGGACATCCTGGTGATGCAGTGTATCAGATCAACGTTCAGATCGATCATGTTACCTAGCCAGAGGTAACCTCCATGTACACAAGAAAGTAGCATGTGCACCACGGCATTAACCTCTGCACCTCATCCAAAATGTGGTATTCTCAACAAATTGAGCAGGCCTGACTGCTCAAGAATATGGACATGTTCCATAGGAACAAACTCATCTATGCCGGTCCTCAGGTTCCTCTGAACCATAAGATACTAATCTGGATGAAACTGAGGATATGTCTTACTGTCTCCAAGGTTATAGTCTATAAATTTGAGAACAGGGGCATATCCTAACAGATCTCCATCTTCCTTGACACGAGAATCAATCGATGGAATGGGAACAGGAAACTTAGCACCCTTGGGAATGGTTACCTCTGGTGCATCCTCAACTCGTGGCACGATGTATTCTGTTGCCATATTAACTTCTTCCTCCGGCTCTAGGCTGGACTCTCCTACTATCTGATATTGACTCCTCATCCTTGGCAGCTGTCTAACCTGTGATGTACCTACTTTTGCAACCCTGGGCGGCGTCGTCATAGTGGACGCAAGGCCACCATGCTGGAATCTTTGCACAATGTCTTCTAAAGGTTCCGTCTCGGACAGAAACCACTCGGTGCAATACTTTGAACTGGCAATGGCTGCAAATTTGGGGAAAACCAACACTCTGTAACTGCAGTGTCTCTTCACAGGGGAAACTCTTACAAATTGCTCTATAACTCTCAGAAATCGCAAAATTAACCCTTCTGTATGAATGATCTCTGAATTTATAATGAAGGTGACACTCTTTGAAGCAACGGTCATCTAGCTAGACCCGTTGGCGGTATTAATTGCATGGACAATACAATACCCATCGTTTTGATCCTCATTAACTGCTGAAAATACGATCAAATTTCCCTCAAAACTTGTGTATAGGCAGCGGTCTCGACCAAGATTTAGCAAATATGGAAAAATAATTATACTGTTTCCAAATCTAGGGTAACATATACCGGTCATTTCTGGATTAACTTCCTATCAGAAGGTGAAGTGACTGGCCCTCTATCTCTTTTCGAACTTGTCTGCGTGGCACGGGGAGCATCGCATTGCTGCGATGTCACACCACATCGTTCTGAACCAACATGCTGGCATAAAACTCCACAACGTTCAAAACTTACGCAACATAACCCTTTTTTTTTTAACCTCACCTCCACAAGCATCCTATGACTTGCGCAAAATAAACATTCCTCATGTGATTTCTTATACTTAGAATACTTAGAACTCTTTACCTGTCGGTGTAGACTAATTACCGGTGTGATGCCTCCTTTCAACTACACTGGGCATCTGCACTCTCAAAGCTGTCTTGGTTAGGGCGGAGGGGTGGACTGGCTGTCACTATAGAGCTTAAGCCTACTGCAATTAATCAATGTAGGAAGAACCTCCCCGTTCAGTTTACTAAGCTGAATGACACCTCCTTCTCCTGGTTGTGTTAAGATGATCCCCAGTGCGATGCCAGATGCATCCACATGTACATTAAATGGCTTGTTCCAATCTGGGAATACTAAGATGGGTGTTGTAACCATCTTCTCTTTAATTGTGTCTAAACTTTGCTGGCATTCCTCATTCCATGGGAATTTCACCTCTTTCTTTAACAGCTTTTCCATAGGTGCTATGATCTTTGCATAATCTTTGATGAATTTTCTATAGTACCCAATATGACCGAGCACTGTTCTCAATTGCTTGACTGAGTTGGGTGCTGGGAGATGTACAATGATGGCAATCTTTGCAGGATCTACCATCAAGCCTTGTCTGCAAACAATATAACCCAACAGAATACCAAATGGTGCACAGAATATACATTTCTTCAAGTTAAGAGAAATCTGATATTGCCTACATTTCTCTAACATGAGCCTTAAATCTCCTATATGCTTGTCGATTAATCCAAATACAGTCCAATCATCAAAATAGACTTCTAAGAATTTATGGATGTATTCCTTGAATACAACAACTACTACTCTAGAAAAGATAGCTGGTGCATTTTTAAGACCAAAGGGCATTACCGTGTACTGGAATGAGCCCCATTCTGTCGCAAAAGTGGTCTTGTGTCGATCCTCTGGGTGGATTCTTATCTGTTGATAGCCTAAAAATCCATCAGTGAAGGAGTATACCTCCTTTCCTCCCACATTGTCTAACACTTCATCAATGAAAGGTGTCAAAAATGGGTCATGAAGTGATGCGTCATTCAGTTTGCGCAAGTCGACACAAATCCTGATTTCTCCTTTGGTTTTCTTTTCCTGCATGACCATGGGACTAACCCATTCGCTTTCTTCTACTGGCTCAATGATTCCTGCTTCTATCATCTTATCAATTTCATCCTTAAATTTTTCTTTATAGCGGTGATTCAATCTGTATGGACGCTGCTTGACTGGCCTAGCATCCTCTTTCAATGGTATGCGCATGACTCCCAAATATCCTACTATTCCCTTCATCTCTGTGAACTTAGTGGGAAATAGGTCCTGATAGTCATGTAAGAGATCTGCGATGTGTCCTACTGTTTCATCATCCCAATAGTTTCCAATAGAGGTAAACTTAGGTTTTGTTTCTGTGCCAATATTGATCTTTTTAATCTTGATAGGTTCTATGATAGCTAGAATTTCTAGTCTGGGTCCATCAACGTCGCGAGTCCCTTCTGACTCAGGAATGTTGACACTGCGAGGATTCTCATCCTCATCATCTGGTTCTGCTGTGAAGTTGTAACATTCTAGCGCATGTTCCAACTAGCTGGCTCAATCAGGCTGAGCAGGCACTGATAGGGTACAGTCATCAAATACCTTAATCTTTATTACATCTAGAGACTGATCAATGCTTGGGTACTCAGATTCAAAAGTGAAAGTGAGTAGGAAGCTATCTATCATAAGTGGCCATGTGATGGTTCCTCTATGCAACTCTATCTCATTGTACCAATTCCTTAGAATTGTGTCTAAAGTGTGAATGAATAGGTGAACCCATTCATCCTCTGGAATATCCGACCAATTCTGTTCGCAAATATGAATATGTGACCTAGGGTCACTCTCTCCTGTGTATTTCTGCTGTAAAGGCCCCTTGTCGTTAGAAAATATGATCATCATCAGTCTCTTAAGATCATCCCATGATGTGATATGTTCTTTATGTGCATGCCACCATCTTGCAAGTGTGGCTTTTACTGTAAGGTCCATAGTTGTCATCCTCTGCTCCTGAGGAATTTTCTGTTCAAACTTCTATAAAAAGTCATTGACATCTGCTAATCCATGAAACGACGGAATATCAATGATCTCTATGCCAATCCATCGCAGTGACTTAGTCATAAACGTACATCTGCGAGCTGAGACTTCGTAAAGTCTATTCTGCCAATTCTCTAGACCAACATCCAAGTCTGATGCGCATGAGCTGTCGCATCGCCAACTAATGTTTCCTTCTGCGGTAGGGTTAATGTAATCACTCTGATTAGAAGTCATCTAATAAAGGATTTCCATGTTGCGCACCTCCTCCTCTGCCCTGATAGGTTCAATGTAGCGAGGACCCTGGGAAGGATCCAACGGTGCGATGACCCGGATCTGCTTATCCTCAAAGGTCATTTGTCTTTTCTTTAAGTCGATAATAGCCATGTTATCGATTGCCCAATCAATACCTAGTAAAGCTGGGTATGATCTACTATCACCAATGATCTCTATAACTTCAAAGTCTGCAAAGCTGCGAAATCCATCAATATCAACTGGTACCTTCGGTAATCGACCCAGTGGTGATACCCGCTGCTGATTGGCTAAGCGCAGATGGATAGGCGGTCTGGCTAACTTAGGGCTACCCATCTGTTCCCATGTCTGCTTAGTCAGAACATTTACCTATGATCCTAAATCTAGGATTACCTCGTCCATTTCAAATTCTCCAACTTGTGCTATGAGTCTCATCTCTCTTCCTGTTCTTGTATGTCCCATAATATTATGAACAGCACGCTACGCACTATTCATGGAAGAAGATGGCTGACACTGATCTATGATGCGTTGAAGCTCTCCGATAGCTTTCTCATTTCTTACAAGTTTTAAGTAGCTCCGCAGGAAGGATTGTACACTTCCTGTCGATTCATCCTCTTTGCACCTTCCCAATGTGGTAGCTTGCGATATCTACACAGGACTAACACCACAAGGTTCTTGCTGCAGTATGCCCCTGCACAGCAGTACCTGCGATCCCGATGCTGTAGGTTCAGTAAAGAAAGATTTTGCTTGCTGAAACGTTTTTTTGTTCTTCTACAGGTCGAGTGGTGTTGATTTATTAGTCGCTTTGCACACCCACTATGGACCTGTATTCTTTTTTGCATCGTACGATGTCATACTAGTAGAAGCACTGCTGCGAGTCAATATATTGACTCTTGATTTTGGCTCTTTACGCTCAGCAGTAATAAGATGGATTTTTTGGTGTACTACTGGCTTAGGTTCCTAAATCTTGGCTATCAAGATCAGACACTCTTCTATAGGGTGATCATAGGACTTGCAATACTTACATGTCGTACTAGGGTTATGACAGTCCCTAGCATAATTTCCTACAATTCCACAATTGTAACAAGTAATAGGTCCATAGCCACGGCCAAAGCCTTCTCCACGGCCAAATACTCCTCCACGGCCTCGTCCTCTGAATCCTCTTTAACGACCAACATGAGCCTCTTCATGCTGTGGTCCTGCTGCTGGACCTACTGTTCTAACTGGACTCTATACAAGCCATGATTTCTGTCTATCATAAGATCATAAGCTCGGAAATTATGTTCATCATGACCTACTGACTTACACAAATTACAATATAAGTTCTTAGGGGTTTGTACATACTTCTTAAGTAAAGGGGCATTCCAGTGGTCGATGTCCTCTTGTTCTGCAGAGTTAACACCATGGCCCTTGAGTCTGTAATAAGGGGTTAGGAGCACCACTTGCTAAATACTCTACAAATACTAGACAATTATCTTTAGTATGGCCCTGTCCTTTACACTTTATACACCATAGTTCTTGTGAAATCTCTTTTCCTTTCTTAATCTCATGCATCTGTAATGTGAGATTGGCTAACTGGTTCTGTAAGCTTGTCACTCCTGTACTGGTCTCAACTAGAGGTGAAGCCTCTAGTTTCATTGCCATCTCCAGTGCTTCATCCTACGTATAGAGTCTTTGTTGCATTAATGGATGTCTGATGTGAGGAAACAGTGCTGCGATGAACCATTCCTTATGCTGCTCTGGTGCAAACTCAAAGCTAACCTGGTCTATAAGATCTTTGAATTTCTGATCAAAGTCCCATACTAAATATGTAGGTAAATGTTTAATGTCTTTAAGCTATGTGATACACTGTGACTCAGACTTAGGTTTCTTAAATTCTTTAATAATTGCGGTCTTGACCTATGCAAGCGTTCTGGCTGGTGCTGTTGTATACTTCATATACCATGTTAAAGCTCTGTCTCTAAGTGTAGTGACCAACTGGACAAGTTTAATATTATCATCTTGGATCTGTTTAATGGTCCATACGGCTTCACATAGGAACTAATGCTATTCCAGGTCTTCTGCCCCTATACCCTTGAAGGTAGGTAACTTCATGTCATCCCCCATTCTATTTCTACGTGGTGGATGTTGATTTGCTGTATTACTACCACTCGGCGGTGTAGGTGTAGGTGATGTAGTGGTAGTATGTACTGTATGTGAACTACTAGATGTAGTTCCTACAGGATTAGTCAGAGTCCTGGTTGTTTTCTGCGGGGTATAAGGTTGGTAAGGGATACCTCCTACTGGTCTCTCTGTATTACTGTGATTCTGTTCTCTAGTGCTGTCTGAACTGTTTTGAAAGAGAGAATATCTGAAATCTACTTTATATTTCTTACCACTACGTGTACATCCAATTTCATCAAAATCACTCTCAAACTCTTGTGACATTACACTGACTTAGCTTATTCATCTGAGAATAAATCCATTACTCCTTTTTCATGTAATAACATCTTAATGAACAAGTTTAAAGAGATTAGGTACTTACCACAGTAGCCTTTGAATAATTACCTCTCTGCTTCGCTGAAAATTTTTCTTTGATCAACTGTAAACTCTGTAATGAAGCCTTCCAGCAAACTCGCAAGCCAGAAGTCTACTACCCGTGAGATGGGATTATCTATACTCTTCACGGTGTGAGTCAGCTCCGGTGTCCAGACAATGTTCCTTTTCTTATTGAATATGTTCTTATCAGTCAACTTTGATAACCAGTCGTACAACTCATTTGCATAGGTCGCAAAAAATATCTCATGTAGATCTGTGAAGATATGTTTTTGTAACCAGTCCTCTGTACTCAATCTAGGACTCTTGTTTTCTGTCGCAGCGAATTCTTTTTCCTTAGACCCAACCCACTGGTTGAGTTCTTCTTTAGTAGGATGCCAACAGAACATTACCTCGTCAATGTTTTCAAATCCGGCAATGGAACCATTTGTTGGTTTTCGACTGGGAAGACCCGGGTTTACTTTACTGTACCAACAAAACCCCTAGCTCACTAGCTCTTTCGGCAACAGACTACAGAGCAGCCTGAAGTCTCACCCAAAGTGATCTTGGATGGGTCGGCTAAAAACTCAGGTGTCTTCAACTGGCTTCTGTAGCATCCTATCGGTTCACGACTCTTCTTAGCCAACGGGATCTCTCTGTGAGGACGATCTCTCCTCCTAGCTGGCACTGATAGGGAGCGGACTCTTATCTCATCGTAGCTTCTACGGTGATGCACAAACTTACTCTCCTGCTGAGCTCCTTCCCTACGATATCTCACACCGCAGCTTCCCAGACGATGCGATATCGCCTTCCTACTCTAGAATATGTCCTATAATGAGGCTCAATATGCATATCAAATCTCAAGGTCCTGCGACCTCCCTCCTGGGTCTAATAACTCTGTTAACCTTCACCAGGGTGTTAAACCAATTCACTCAGCCTTCTATAGTTTAACATGCTAACATTAACTATACTGAACTCGCGGAACTCATATACCGGAGTCACTTAATGCAGTAACTATCAACTAACATGAATCAAGCACTGATAAACCCCTATACAGGCTACTTGATACATTCAACTTGCGGTTAACATTCTATGCGCTATAACTGAAGCATAACATACACACCTTCATCAACTGATAAGCAACATTCATGTAACAGGTAATAGATAACACATAAGCATTAGAGGAAATTTGGGGTCTAAAATGGGCCTTATAAGAAAACGTGCCAAAATAAGTTTTTGTGAGTTGGAATTCAAGAACCAATAGAATTTCAATAAAATAAGTCAACCATAATGGTTGAATTGACATATTTGTCATTAAAAAAAACTACTTTTTTTGTTTGTATTTTCGACATATTTCACTGTGTTTTTACTCAAATTTCAATTGGGAGAGCTCGTTGGATGCGGAATTTGATTCCGCATCCAACGAGCTCTCCCGATCGAAATTTGAGTAAAAACATAGGGAGATATGTCGAAAATACGAACACAAAAAGTAGTTTTTTTTCTTTCTTCCTCCAAAATTAATCAATATTATTTTATTATTTTAACTATTATTTTATTATTTTAACTATTATTTTATTATTTTCCTTAGGAGGCCCATTTTAGACCCCAAAATTCCTCTAATGTAAAGCACAAACACATGAAATAGTCGCACAACACACAAATTTTACGTGGTTCACCTCCAAGGGGGAAGCTACGTCCACGAGAACTGGTTTGTATATTATATCTTGGGAGAGTAAACATAGTTCTGCTGCAACCTATTATGCATCCTGAGATCTTCTGGGAAACTCCACAACACAACCGGGAGCCCTTCTCTCTTAGATCTCTTCTTCTTCTTATATTTCCTTCTTACAATATACTCCTCCTCTCTCTCTCAATCCCTGCGGATTGTTACATACATGCTCTAAGAGCCAGCTACTGGTTACAGTAAGATAATTACTAACTGAATAACAAAACTAGAGATTAACTCTTATAATACTTAGACTCTAGAGACACTTGGCTAGCTAAATGACTCAGTGGCTACTCCACGTCTGACTGTCTAAGCAGCTACCTAATTGTCTAACCTTTTACATTACAAAATACATGCTTATATAGGCGACCCGAAGGTCTCACCATTAAAAAATTGTGGGCCTTTCCCAACAGTAACCCAAAAAACCTAACTATGACAGTCAACGCATCTGTACTGTGGGATGCCGCTTACCGTCATACCACAGCTATCTGCAGTCTTCCACGCTTCCCGGTGCTGATCATGGGTATGGGCACCACTTCCTACTGTCCTTTGTCTTCAATACCTCGGCCCATTGCTCCTTTTCCTTTATGAGGGTAGTTGAGCCTTAAGTGCAGTGGTTGAGCTCTCTCTTCTCGGCCGCTCAGGTACTGTCTTCTTCGACTTCCCTATTCCGATGTAGCAGCTCTTCCTGTAGCTGCAGGACCCTTCTCCAACAGCATTTCACAGAAGTGGAATTTTTTCTTGAGCACAGGCTTGGATTGATCTCCTCCCAAAAATCAAAGTTAGGGATCAAATTCAAAGCATTTGGTTGGACAGAACTCCGGAAAAGAAAAACCCTAATCTGCTCCTGAACCAGCCCTGCAGAATTTTAGCTCCAAATCTAGATCCAACATCTTAACCTAGTAAGATCTAAATATTTTTTGTTTCCATTTGAGGTTCTCAGTTAAGATGTCTCATCACACCAACCTTAATGAAAATCTTGAGGGAGATGATAACTTCCGAGCCTGGAAGTATAGGATCTCCCTGGTCCTGGAAGAGAATGAGTTGGACTCCTACATCAATGAGGAGATTCTAGTTCCAGAAGGGGATGAGGCTAAGGCCTTACACAAGAGTAATTTGGTTATGGAAAAGAGGATCATTGCTGATTCAATCAAGGATCACCTCATACCATAGGTTTCCTCCCTAAAGACACCTAAAACTATGTTTTATGCCCTAACCAAATTGTTTGAAGGAAAGAACATAAACCGAAAGATGAACTTGAGGAACCAATTGAAGAATGTAAAGATCCAAAATGCAAAAACCATTCAGTCTTACTTTACAAGGGTTTCTCATATCAAGGAACAATTGGAAGTCGTAGATGAAGAATTGGAGAATGCAAAGATTGTGATGACCACCTTGAATGGTCTCCCTAGGACATGGGACTCTTTCATTCAAGGGATCTATGCTAGAAAGAAGTTAGTCAAGTTCAACAGACTATGGGAAGAATGCTCTCAAGAAGAAGCTCAGATAGCAGCTCGAGAAGAGAAGATGGGAAGTGAAGATCAAGCTCTCACAGTACAATCCAAGAAAACCAGATCTAGCCATCATAGAAGTAAGTATTCTAATCAAAGGAATAACTTTAGAAATCCTAGAGATAAGTCTAAGTTCATTTGCTATACATGTGATGAAAGAGGACACTTTGCTAGAGATTGTCCTAAGAACAAAAGTAGCTCTCAAAAGAAGAAGGGAAACAAGAGAAGACATCATGCTCATGCTGCAGAGGATGATGAACCTTTCACAAAGAGAATCAGACAAGTCAGTGATGAAGAATATGTTCTGATATTCGCTCTCACGGGAACTATCACACATGGAAGTAATGATCAGCTTATAGACAATGGTGCTTCCAAGAACATGACAGGATTCAAGGAATCCTTTGTGAAATTATCTGAACATGAATCACCTCACAAGGTGTAACTTGGAGATGAGTACCAGTATCCAATAAAAGGTAGTGGGGAATCCTCCTATAAGCTAGACTTTGGAAAGTCTATCAAGATAAAAGATGTATTGTTTGTACCTGGACAAAAGAAGAAACTCCTCTCCATATCTACATTAGATGCAAAAGGAATGAGGGTTGCATTTGTAGATGGCCAAGTCCTCATGTGGCCAAAAGGAAAGTCTTTCGATGATGCAGTAGTGATTAGAGAACAAGGAGGACTATACAAATTGAATGGCCAACCAGAACAAGCCTTGGTTCATGACTTGGTAGAACCAAATGAGCTTTGGCATAGAAGACTTGCACATGTGCATTACAGAGCATGACCACTTGCAAGCAAAGATGTTGAAGGTCTCCCAGAAATGTAGACAAAACATGAAGGTGTATGCAAAGGATGTGCAAAAGGGAAGAACACAAAGAAGACATTTCCAAGTAGTGAGAGCAAGACAAAAGGAATCTTGGAAATCATCCACTCCGATGTATGCGGTCCAATGTCATCCAGTTCACTAAGCGGGTATGCATACTATGTTTCTTTTATTGATGGTTTTTCTAGGAAGACATGGATCTACTTCATGAAGAACAAAGATGAACTATTCAGCAAGTTCAAGGAATTCAAAGCCTTGATCGAGAACCGTACTGAAAATAAGATCAAGACTTTTCGATCAGATAATGGTGAAGAATTCACATCATATGAATTCAAATAGTTGTGCAAAGACTCAGGTATTAAAAGGGAGTTGTCAACTCCATATAATCCACAACAGAATGGGATTGGAGAAAGGAAGAATAGAACTATCATGGAATTTGCAAGAGCAATGCTTCATGATCAAGATCTTCCTATGCATCTTTGGGCATAAGCTGCCAGAACAACGGTGTATGTACAAAACCATACTCCACACAGAGTACTCGAGAACAAGACTCCTGAAGAATTCTTCTCGAGAAAGAAGCCAAAATTCAGCCATCTCAAAATATTTGGTTGTCTTGTGTACATACACATTCCAAAAGAAAAGAGGACGAAGTTAGATCCTTCAGGAAAGAAGGGTATATTTGTGGGATACTCTGAAAGCTCAAAAGCTTACAGAATATACTTCCTAGGGTTCAAGAAGATTGACATCAGCATAGATGTAACATTTGACGAAGATTCAGCCTACATCAAATCCAGGAAGAAACCGGCTAAAGAACCTGAAGAAACAAGAGAACCCAAAATTCATGACACAATCATGAACAAAGAAATTCAAGAAGAAGATCGAGAATTTGAAGAACCTCAAGAACCTGTAGATCCACCTCTGGAGAAGAATCCTCATAAGAGGAAACCTGCTTGGGTACTTGAAATTATCCAAGGTGCAGAAAGATATGGAGCTTCAGAAGAAACACCCAGAGGAAGAAAGAGAACTAGATCTTGCTCTAGTTACATAGCCTTACTGTGTGACATTATTGATAAAGAACCTTCCAACTATGAAGAAGCAGAAGAACGAAAAGAATGGAAGGATGCTATGATTGAAGAGTATCAATCGATCATGAAGAATGATGTTTGGGATGTTGTCCCAAGACCAGAAGGGAAGTCCATTGTAACTTCCAAATGGATCTACAAGATCAAGCATGCTGTAGATGGTAGCATTGAGAAATATAAAGCTAGATTTTTGGCTCGTGGTTTCTCTTAGAAAGAAGAAATAGATTATGAAGAAACCTTTGCACCTGTAGCCAGATACACTTCCATTAGATCAGTACTTGCTCTGGCTGCAGTGTTGAAATGGAAGATACACCAGATGGATGTCAAGACTGCTTTCTTGAATGGTGTAGTAGAAGAGGAAGTGTATTTGGAACAACCAATCGGTTTTGAGGCACGTGATCGGGAGTCTCATGTGTGCAGATTGAAGAAATACCTGTACTTTTTGAAACAGGCACCTAGGACATGGTACAGTAGAATTGATGGTTTCCTATCCTATTTGGGATTTACCAAGAGTAAAGAAAATTCCAACCTTTACTACAAGGTTGAATATGGCAACCCAGTGGTACTCCTGATGTATGTGGATGATATGTTTGTAAAAGGCATGGATGGGTTGATTTCTGATACAAAGAGGAAACTTGCTGCTAAGTTTGAAATGAAGGACTTGGGTATTGTTACCACCTAAGTTGTACTTAGTGGTTTTTATCAAGTGAGCCCGGTGAACCGGACAGGGCTAACTTGTTCGGACTTCAAAAAGACCTTTGGAAATACTTCTGGGAAGTGCTTGTTGTACTATATCACATGTTCATACCCCATGAGGGAATTGTAATAAATGTTCTAGAATGATAGTGTCTGTAAAAGACTCGGTCTCTTAGACTTTATTTGTCAATCCGATCAGCCCAGGGTGTTTTTTCCCTTGGTTATTATTGGTTGTTGAACAAACGACTGATAATTTCTGAGTTTTTCACTCCATACCTCCAAAGTTGGGGTGATCGACTTGGCATTTAGGCCTATTAAGGTTATTAGAGTCTATGTGTCAATGTATAAACATGCTAGACATCATTTTTGAGTCATATGAACATGTCTAAGTCCCCCTAGGTGTTTTTCAATTTTTCAATTTTTTAGTTTTTTCAGTGTTTTTTATTAAAATTTAATTTTTCCAAAACTTAGGCTATTTTTTAATAGTTTAATTGGAAAAATTGATTTTGTAATAAAAGTGGGCCAAATAATCAGTTTCAGTCATGTAGGTGCTCATTTTCAAGCTAAGAGCACCATGTAAACCCATGGACCCACTGTTTCCTAGTTTTGAGTGATTTTCCATCACTCAGGTCAGAAAGCCCCAAAAATCAATTGTTGATTATTTTAATTAATAAATTGATGAATAATGGAGCAAATCCAAAATCATAAATCAATGGATTCTCAGCCAATTTGATTGAAATCAGTCAGATCTGAAGCAGATTGACTGGATCTGACAAATCCTTGACTGAAGGAGGTGATAAAATCAGATCCAGAGTTGATATTGAGCATCCTTTATGAGGAATTTCACCCTCCCTCTCTCTTCAACACATTTTTGGCTCAACTGCATGATTTTTGGTGGATTCTTCAGTCAACAGGTTGAGGTGTCAGTCAGATCAGCCCCCCGATTGACAGTTGCACTCAGTGAGACTCAGATCTAGCTCAGCTAGACACAGATCAGGCATTGATGGCCTCTCCATGAGTTGATTTCACTTGATTCCATGAGTAATTGCGCCCCCCCTGGGCTAGATGGCCTGTAAATTGTATATATCCAGGCACATCCTCCTCTTCCAAGCTAGTTAGAGCTGGACTGAAGGGATTGCCATTGTAACTCTGTATTTGATCATTATTTTTGAATAAAGAAGCTTTGGAGGCTATACTGTGTAGTGCTTTTGATTGTGTGGATTCTCAGTGTTATGCTGCTGATGTGGTAGCTGCAACTTCTTGCCAAATGCTGTGCTGTTTCTGTGATCTGGCTTCAAGGATTCAGCTGAATCTAGTAAGGGTATAAACTAGGAAAGCTAGATTGTTTAATCTTGTTTATCCATATGATGTATGCTCAAAAATATTAGTTATATGCTTAAATAAGGTTATTTCTACATAATCTCTTATTTTTGTTGCTTTATACATCCATATCCAGATCTCACGAGGTTTGTGCAAGCTTGTGTTATTTAGTTGCAGGTTCCCGATTGGATGAGGTTGTGGAACTAGATTGACTCCTTTCCTATCCAGTAAGCTCAATATTCTTCCCCTCACCACTCCACGAAAGGGCCTCCTTCCAGCTTGCTCCATTCAAGCAACGATCCAACCTTCTCTCCTCTTCTTTTCATTTCTACAAAAAATCAACACTTTACCCGGTTACCTTTTCAGTTCATAGCTGTGATTTCATTTGGATCTGTTTCATGAAAGTAAAATATACATAGATCTAATATTTCATAGCTCATATCCTAGATCTTGCACTTTAAAAAGTATCATAAGCATCCCAGATCTAGTTGTAGGGAAATCGTCCTTTTTGCATGAATTTGAAAGAAAACTTGTAGATCACGTGCATTAGATTTCCTTTCACTGCTATAAATTTTAATATTCTGAAATATCAGTGCATCTTAATTTTCTGCACAAACAGCAGGCCAATATCCCAAGGAAATCTTGCTTTCCTTGGTTCCTTTTTCATCGGTTTAGCTAGTTTAATTTCATTATTTTTTTAGATAAAGTAGGCTGACCCAAAGGTACTCTTAAAGTGATTTTGGAAATTTGTTATTATAACATTCTCACTATACTTTATCAGGTCTGACAGAGAAGAAAGGAAGCTTCTGTCCAAAGTGGATTTTGGAGCGCTCAAATCCCCCCAGGGGTCTCTCTTTTGTCACAAAATTCTTAACATTTTTGTATAACTGTAAGATCTTGGTTTCAGCCTGTATAAGGACCAAGAAATTTATTATTTATCATTCCTTTGATATTGTAACCATTCCTTTGATATTGTAACCATTGTAATAGAATCATTCTTTGAATAGGCTCTTTCGAGCCCACCCATCCCCCCTAGGGGGATTCGCGTCGGTGCCATTTTCGGCATTTTCTGCTTATTTCTTTTTCACTAGAATTGATCTGATTTGTAGGGTAGTATAATTAATCTTGTTTTTAATTCCATACTCCATGTCTACATTTCAAAGTAATCATAATACTTACCCCACGATTTCCTGAGTGACCCGCAAGGGGAAAGAGATTCGTGGTAGGATTAATCAGAAAACCAGATTGTGTAGTTGTTTTATTTTTTCATCATTTGTTTATCAGCAACTTTAAAATTAACCCCTCCTCGATTCCCTGATTGAGATCCACTTGGATCGAAAGAGGTTCTTGGAGGCTTTTCTTTTAAACAAGAGCACACAGCTTAAAACTTATTAAAATTTACAAGACTCCAGTGTGTATGCTCTGTACTTGGATGCGGTTCATCCGATCATTCAAGCTATATCAAAAGAACTTGGGTGACTAGCATAATTAGAACTCACCTTCCCCAATTGACAAACCATCAGGTGAAAATCCAACACCTCGATCCAACCTCTACGGTGGCAAAATACCCAAAGGAAGCGGGAACTTACTGAAAAGTGACCTCGGGGCGCTGATCTCTGTCACACCCTAATGGGTGCGTTATGAAAAATAGCCCCAAAGACTCCATTTCAGCCCACATATTCCTTGCGGGTAGCCGTAAAGGTTTTGTTTTGGACATACTCCAAGTACTCTCGGGTATATCTGGAGTCCCCCCTTAGCCTAATTTAATCAATTCATACTTCAATTTTAACTTAAAACATACCAAGATGCAATCACAAAACATTCACTCCAAACACATGCAAGCACACTGATCTCTTTGATTTGATTCCATTATTAAGGCACTGGTCATTTTAGTTTCATATATATATTGTTTATCAGCTTTGTGCTTTCGTGTGTTATTTTCGTATCTTGTCATCTTCAATTGTCCATAGTTAAATTATTCGAACTCCTAAGTAACTGATTCAGTTTAACATCACCACACTAAGTAATCATCCTTAGTAACTTAATAGTGTCACATCCCTGGTTTTGACCCCGTTTGCATGATGTATATATTGTAATTAATCGTGGTGAGGAGCTCAAGGTAAAAGCCCCACCATCGATTTTGTTGTGTATGTTTGGCAATGGGGATATTTGCCGATGGTTTGTCGTGCTATCCGGCACCTTATAATTTGACATCATGTAAACCCGCACATCAATTAAAATAAACCACAACCAGCTACGATAGTGCAACGTTAAATGAAAAGGGCATGGTTCCAAAGGATAAGGGGTGGGGGATGTCAAACCTTGGTTTATGGGGGGAAAACCCATGTTTTATTACCTTGTTGTTTTGCCACCTTGTCTTACCCAATGTCTTTCAACCTCTTTAATGTTCTGTTGGGTGGTTGGGCAGTTATGGCTGCTGGTGGATGGGCAGTTATTTCCTTTGGGAGTGGGGTGGCAGGACTGTCAGTCCTTTTCCCACATCCACACTCCACCCACGACCCCATGCTTGCCCTGCCTGTTCTGTTCTCCTCACATGCCTGTTCATGGTTCCCATGGCATTTTTGTTCCTCTCCACGAGTTGCTGCTCACCTTCACGCAGGGAATTGTTGCTGTTACTCACGCACAGCCAATTTCGCGTCCTTTCAGCTGTTTTTGTTCACCCACGAGCCCAGGAAGAGCTGTTCATTCCTCACGGGGTCTGATTGTTTCTCTCACGCACGGGAAATTCTGGGTTTTCCCACGATTGTTGGCTGTGTCTTTTTCCCTGATTTGGGACTATTGTTTTCCCTGTGTTTTGTGGGTTGTGGTGTTCAATTTCATTTTGTGCCACTATGGGTTTCCAATTCGTGGGCTGAGTTTCTATATTTTGGGGCTGTGCATAGTTGCCATTGTTTTTACTTTGAAATTGGGTTGTTTCTATTGTTTCCCTGGTCTGGGATATTGTGGTTGAGTTGTTTTGGCCACATTAGGGCCGAAACCAACTCTGGGTTGTCCCTTGGACTTGAGTTGTGCTCCTCCATTGTTTGGGGCTGTCCCCTGTTGTTTATGACTGCTTCACAGAGCTGTGAAGGGATTGTATGGCTGCTGGTATGCAGTGGTTGAACCTTGGACTGTGCTGGTTTGGCTTGTCTGTTGAAAGCCTGTGAAACCCAGCAGTGTTAGTTTGTTGTTTGTGCCCCTTGGCTGTGTATAAGTGTTGATTGCATGGGCAGACCCGGGTTTACTATAATTAATCAACAATACCCCAAACTCACTGGCCCTTTCGGCAACAGACCGCAAAGCGATCTGAAGTCTCACCCGAAGTGAATCTAATGGGTTGGCCAAGACTCAAGTGTCTTGGACCAGGTTCTGTTCATCCTACTTCTTTCCCCTCTTCTCCTATACGCCACTAAGTCAACTAGCTCTGCGCATCGCACGTCCCCTTCTACTCGCGGCACTTTCAACCGAGCGATGCTCGACCTCGCACCGGCTGCTCGGATTCCCCTCGCGTCGCACAACTTCCACTTACTCGCAGCTTCCCATTCCTTACCACTTCTCTGTGCACCGCAGAACACCCATCCTTTCCTCAACGCTAAGCCCTCAGCTCGCAGCATGTCGCATCGCAGCTCCTTTGCCGATGCGATATCGCTTCCCCGCGATACCTTACCACTGCGACTTTACGCTCTTAACGTTGATTGCACTGATGTGCGACACTCTACCTTTCAGGAGTCTATTATGAGTAACTGGTAACTAGTGACAGACGTGAAATAATCCTTAAACAACCTACTGCAATACTTTGATCTATCCTTAATCTTTTGCAATATTATGAATGAAACAACACATACATTCGTCTACTGCTACTATCATTACATGCATAATACTAGCAACAATAAGAAAATACAATCACATCCATTCCACACATAACACGCAGGTTTAACGTGGTTCACCCCCCCGGCTGGGAGCTACGTCCACCAAACTGTGCTTCTATTATATCTTTTGATGGAATTTGGCACAGTTTGTTGCTCTGCCCTTACAGCGCAAAGTTTCTCCTTGATCTCTGATCTTCTCTCTATATATATCTTCCCTCTCAGTTCTCTCTCTGCAAATG
>LPNX010744341.1:339617-429062 GCA_001517045.1 Pseudotsuga menziesii
TAGAAACGTGCTACACCGTCGTAGCTATGCCCTGTCCTTTTTTCGCTAAACTTCTCTCTTTCTGCCAAAATTAGCAGCTTCTTCTGTAGCTGCGGGGTCCTGCTCCAACAATAAGCCTGCAATTGACCCTTATTCCGGAGGAATCATGCCCAGCTCGGGGGTGGCAGTGTTGCTGAGAGATTGATGAGAAAGCTGGCCTATGGTTGGGTGGAACGTTGCAGCGACGTAGCTGGTTGCGGGTGAAATTCTTCATCAATAGATAAGTGCTGCTGTTTACTGCATCTCTGTAATTTATATTGGTGTTAAATGAACTATAATGAACTTGATGAATGCTGGGTGATGGACTGAGTGTGTGTGCTTCCGCTGTATGATTAAAGATAAATGCATCTGTGTATGCTTGTAATGTTTAATTCCAGCATTTGATTTTAAGTTTAAACTTCATGGGGCTGTTGCCCAGTTGTATTTGATGTGCTCGTCGCGTCCTCTTCGTCGGTTGAGGGATGGGGACGTGACAAATAGGTTCTACCCCCCTTGGCTTCGTTAAGAGTTGAGCCTAAACGGAGGAGTCAAGAACAAGGTGACAGCATTGACTCGAGACTTGCCCCCAAGGACACACCGAGTGGCTTGAATATTTCTGCCACATGATCCAGGTGTGTGAAAAGGTAGCAACAGGTATGATGCACTATTTCTTAGGCATGGAGGTGTGGCAGAATGTGGATGGAGTCTTCCTTGGACAAGGAAAGTATGCAGTAGAGATTTTGAAGAGATTCAAGATGATGGACTACAAGGCCATAACCACACCTATGGCATCGAACCTGAAGCTATTGAGTGATGCTTCATCAGAAGTAGTTGATGCTACGATGTATCATTAGATGGTCGGGTGCTTGATGTACCTATTGAACATGAGACCAGATATTTGCTTTGCTATGAACACCTTGAGCTAGTTCTTGACAGATCTGAGACATGTTCACTTGATTGCTGCAAAGCATATTTTGAGGTACCTAAAGGGTATAGTTGATTATGGGCTCAAGTACGAGGTGAATCAGAATATTAACCTAGAGGGTTATGTTGATTCAGATTGGGAAGGAAGTGAAATCGATAGGAATAGCACTTTCGGATGTTGCTTCAGTATGGGATCAGGTGTGATCTCTTGGTTTAGCAGGAAGCAATCCTGTGTGGCACTGAGTACAACTGAAGCAGAGTATGTTGCAGCTTGTTTAGCTAGTTGTGAGGAAGTATTGCTGAGGAAGCTACTGTTTGATTTATTTGATCTCCAGATGGATGCTACTTGTATATTTTGCAACAACCAAAGTTGTGTGAAGTTGTCAGAGAACCCAGTGTTCCATGACAAGTCAAAGAATATTGAGATCAAATATCACTATATCAAGGATATGGTGCAGAGAGGAGCAGTGAAGCTCTAGTATGTTGCGATGGATGAATAGATAGGTGATGTATTGACGAATCCATTGGCTAGAGTGAAGTTTGAGTACTTCAGAGAGAAGCTTGGTGTTCTCTAGATCGAGGTTCCCTCCAAGGGAAAATGATGAGACCTAGAGCCATTCTGACATGGGAGAGGATTAAGTTCCTTCCATGGTCAGATGTAAGGGTTGAGCCATTCTGTCATGGTGAGAGGATTTAGGTTCCTTCCATGTCAGATGTGAGTGGTGAGCCATTCTGATATGACTGTAGAATCGGTTCCTACATGATCAGATGTAAGGGCCGAATGCCATTCTTGGAATGGAGGCCCCTGGTTAGTTACCAAGAATACTTAGTCTAGGACTGAGGGTCGTTTTGATATGACAGTAGGATGTAGTCTTACATGATCAGATGTGAGTGCATGGCCATTCTTATGTGATTAATGGATGTATCCCACTTGATCAAATATAAGGGCTGATTCCATTCTATAGGACAATGGAGGCACCTCGTCAGTTACCAGGAATCCTAGATCTGGAACTGAGAGCCCTTTCGATGCGATGTGTTTACACATGGTCGAATCTAAGTGAAAAGCCTTTATGATAGGATGAGGTTGGATATAAGTGTTGAGGCATTCTAGTGCAATGTGTTTACACATGGTCAGATGTGAGTGCTATGCCTTTCTGACAAGATGGGGTCGGATGTAAGTGCAGAGCCTTTCCAACAAGATGAGGTCGGATGTAAGTGCTGAGCCATTCTGGCGTGATGTGTTTACACATGGTCAGATGTGAGTGCTGGGCCTTTCTAACAAGATGAGATCAGATGTGAGTGTTGGGCATGCCTTTCTGACAAGATGAGGTCAAATGTAAGAGCTGGGCGGGCCTTTCTAACTTAGGGTCAGATATAAGTGCTGAAGACCTACATGAAGGGTAGGCCTACAATAAGCATAAAAAAGGGTTGGCTCTATAGAACTTCCCATGACAAGAAGAATTGAGATAGCATGTGATGACGATCCAGACTTGATGATGATCCATATGTGAGGATGATCCAGACTTGATGATGATCTAGATCAAGTGATGATCCAGATGTGATGATGATCTAGCAGTGATAATCCAGTAGTCGTGATGATCCAGATCCCGTGATGAAGAAGACTTGAAGAAGAAGATAACTTAGAAGATGACTTGAAGATGAAGAAGACTCGAATACTTAAAGACAAAGAAGATGAAGAAGACTTGAAGACAAAGAAGACTTCAAGACTTGAAGATGAAGATGACGAGATGATCCAGTCGATACAGAGAAGAAGACTAGTGCTGAAAATTGTGTCGAAAGAATACCTTCCTAGTTAAGAGGGAGTGTTGATGTATTTGTAACTTCAAAATGTATTAATCTATGTATCTTGTGTCCTGTACCCCAATGTTTATTCCAGGATGTGTTTGTAATGTAATTGAGTCATGTCATGCCTCGATGTTCCGATCGGGAGGATCTATAATGTAAACAAGTCATGTCAAGTCATTGTGGGTAACCCTCCTATTGTTCAAGGGTTAAAGTCCCTGCAGTTTTGGGGCACTAGGGTTATTAGACTCACCTAGTGAAGTCAGACCTAGTTGGGTTTAGTCAAGTCAAGAATTAGTATAAATAGAGGGCTAGCCTCTCTATTTGATACACACTCACTCACACTCAGTTGTAGCGCATAGATAAGGAAGAAGAAGACACTGGGGCTAGGAAGAAAGAGGTTACTGCTGTCAGGAGATCATCTTTCTATTTTGGGATTTTCTATTTGGTGTTGATTCTATATTTGAAGAAGTTGCGTGGTTTTCTCCATTTATGGTTTCCCCGAGGAAAAACACTGTGTTCATTGTCTCTTTTGTTTAATTATTTTGCTTGTTATTCTCTCAGTTAAAGATCCTAATATAATGCTAGCTTAATGATAAAAATCTAACAGTTTTGAGGTTGGTCTCGGGAGCCTAGGATACTATAAATATGCGCTCAATCATAGAAAGACACGGTTGAAACCTGTGATACTTTTATGTAATTTTGAGATCTGTCTTTAATAAAAGTTGCAGAGCCGAATGCTGGCCTTTGAATGCAAATATTCATGTATATTTCTCAGTTACAATCTATGATTTCTCTTCTTTATGTGCATGGCCTTCTTGTTAATATTTCTATTATGTTTTCTTTCATGTCTAAGATAAGTGTATGATAGTTTTCAAAAATCATACTTGGTTATGCTCTGACTATCCTTTTCAGATATTCACAAATCGTTTCTACCAAAGTTAATACAAAATTCATCTAGTTGGTGCTCTATGTTAATGGTCTTTCATCATTTCTTCCTTATCACCAGAAAAAAACATATTGACCGTAACCAAAGTATTATATTGATTTTGCATACATTTCTCATGCAAATTGCTCTATGTTTCTTGATAATTGTGACACCATAGCCCAATGTAACCTTACCATGTTTCAACCACAACAATATCTGAATTTCATTTCATGTCTATATCTAGCCTTATTATATCTGTGAGAGATCCCTCTCTAGAAATAGAGAAGACAAATCCCTTTCTTAAATTGGTTATGTTGTTACCTCGGGGTTCACCTTTCATAACCTTGGGTGTGATTCCGAGTGCTAACAAACTGGTGTCACTGCCGGGAACATGAAAAATGCAAATCATCCCTAGGAAAAACGACAAAGATTCCAAGAAGAAAGGGTTTTTATGCAAAAATAGAGAATCCTGCATTTGAAAAAGGTTGTATAATTTTCCCTGGAAACTCCACTGAAAGCTTATGGAAGGTGACTCCACTGGGGATACTGGAGGCCAGAAAGACCGATACAGGGAGGAGGGCTCAAATATTCCCTAAGCATGAATGACATAGTTTTATATCTGATTGTTAATGGTGAACAATGGTCAAACATCAAGAAGGTCATGCCTCTTTCACCTTGTGACTCTATCCTCAAAGAATCCAGTCTGAAAAATGTTCTATAAAAGCTCCATTGTGAAAGGAGCTGCAAATTTTGAGGATTTGATTCAGATTCTCCATCATCAAGATGAGTTCTTGGGTTGTAAGGTATGCTCCTATTAATATTGTTTCCATTCCTAGTTATCCCAATCGAATACCTAAGATAGATTGGATAGCATATCTTCCAAGATTCAAATATCAAAAGAATGATGGTGCTAGAATTCATTTGTTTTGTTTTCATAACCATATACACAAGCTGGGAGTTGAATTGTGTGAAGATTCTTTAATGAAAATGTTCATGGCTAGTTTAGAATAAAATGCAAGGTCATGGTATGAGGGATTACCATCAGGAAGTTTATCTTCCCTTAAATATGTTCATATAGTATTTCATGAACATTTCAAAGATCAGTATCTTTCTCTGTTGTCAATTCAAGATTGTTGCACACACGATAAAGAGTTCATTGAAAAGATGAAAGATGAATGCAGTGATGATAAGTACCTAGATGAAGAGGTTTTAGAGATATTACATGAATACTCAGCTCAAAAATAAAGACAAACCAATTTCCATGCTATTCAATAAAAATCCCAGCAGTTGGTAATGTCTTCCTTGACTAAAGTTGACATAAGCCAAAACTCTTATTCCACCAACTATATCTCTTTTCTAGAAATTGATGATAGTTTGCAGCATTCTTGTCTATCTTTGCGTGACCAAGAAAGAATTTGGGACTGTAAGTCAAAACTGTCCTCATATTATTCATCCCCTGAAAGTTTGTCACTAGAAGAGGATGCACCTATTCAATCAGAAAACCCCCTTTTGCAACAGCAGTCTCTCCAAAATTATAGTGTTTATGTGGATGATTGTATAGAGAATTTTGACTCTGGAAAATGGCAGTCTGATAGTACTTCCACATGTTTTGAAATTTCAAGTAAAGAGGAATCAGGGTTAGAAAGGAGATATGAAAATTCAGAACCTATTAATAAAGAAAATTCCATGGAAATCCAAGGTGAAAAGGCTGAGAACAGAAAACATAGTGAGTATGCTAAAGGTGACAGTTTTCCCTTGTGTTATGCTTTATTTGAATTTCTGGGGTATCTACGCAAAATATCTAAGAAAGCACAAAAACTTGAGGCATTAGAGGAATTTTGAGGTCTAAAATGAGCTTCCTAAGGAAAATAATAAAATAATAGTTAAAATAATAAAATAATATTTATAAATTTTGGAGGAAAAAAGAAAAAACTACTTTTTGTGTTTGTATTTTCGACATATCTCCATGTGTTTTTTACTCAAATTTCGATGGGGGAGCTTGTTGGATGCGGAATTTGATTCTGCGTCCAACGAGTACCCACATTGCATACTTTTGATGGACCATGCTACCCCAAAAACAAGAAATACCTAAAAAAACGTGATGATGACATCATCATCATGTTTTTTCAGGTATTTCTTGTTTTTGGGGTTGAAGAGTCTGTTAAAAGTATACAGTGTGGGTACTCGTTGGATGCAAAATCAAATTTCGCATCCAACGAGCTCTCTCGATCGACATTTGAGTAAAAACACATGGAGATATGTCGAAAATACGAACAAAAAAAGTAGTTTTTTTATGACAAATATGTCAATTCAACCATTATGGTTGACTTATTTTATTGGAATTCTATTGGTTCTTGAATTCCAACTCACAAGAACTTATTGTTGGCACATTTTCTTATAAGGACCATTTTAGACCCCAAATTTCCTCTAATGATATGACCTTTTCAGAAATAGATACTAAAAAGGGAAAATAGCCATTCCATCAATCCCATCCTATGGAAGAGACACCAGCTTTCCATGGGAGGTTAAATCACAAAGAGGAAGTTGAGAGGGGTGAACAACTAGAACCTATTATGCATTCCAAATTTTCTTTTAATGATAAAGAAGATCATCATCCCAGTGGTATACATGAAGAGAGTCATCCTAATTTTCTTTATGAAGAATGCAATGAACATGTTGAAAATTATGTTAGTGATATCTTTAAGAAATATTTCAGCATACCTATATATGATGATGACTACTTGAATAATGCACTTGAAGAACATAATGATATTCCTTTTGAAATGCATGAGAAGAATCAAGTTATTAATTCAGAAATTTTGAATGAAGTTGTTGATATCTCATTTGAAAATTGTCATGAGAATTCCCTTCATTGTTCTTCTAAAAATCAGTTTGACAGGGTGGAGGAGGAGTTGCAGTTGTAGTAGTTGTCATGGAAAAAAAATAACAGAAATTTTGTAGGTTATCATGATTTAGTGGCAGAATACATGGAGAATATTTGCAGTGGTAATGGCTGGTTATGTCTTTATAGTAAAGATCAATTTCTTTATCATAACCTTTTTCCATTAAGTATGTCATATCTATTTTTGATCAAGCATGGGGAGAAAGTTTGTTTATGGGATAATTTGCTTGATTGGCTTCATCGGAAGTCAGAAGTCACTTGATTGGGTGTTGATGCTCAGTAAGTAGGGTAGGTTGGTGTGAATAATCTCAACATGATGAGCACTTCTTTAAGTAAATTTTTAGTTTGTTTCAGCATTAGTTCAGCTTTTGTTTTTCAGAGCATGTTGGGGATTTCAAGAAATAGTAGGAGCCACCAAATGGATTTGGAACCTAATCTATGGGGTTCTTTGCTACCTCACAGCGAGGATAGCATCCCAAGTTAGAGCTAGTTGTTAGCACCATTTCTGGGCTAAGTAATTGGTAAGATATCTGGCCAATATGGTGGAATAAGGTTTGTAAAATTTTCATATCATATAACCTTAAAAAATGTTGATAAGGATCTACAGGTGTTTGAAGGGACATTTATAGCTTAATAATGCCAAATACATAAAGAAATTCTGAATTTTGACCTTCAAATGTATATAAACGAAGAAATACTCCCTTAACTGAATGTTGATAGGAAACGAACAACCCAGATGCACGGTGTAGGAGATGAAAGGCCAAAATTCATCTCCTCCCAAGGAAAGTCGGGAGCAGAAGTGCAGGAAAGAGGTGAAAAATTTGGTTATAAAAATGGTAAAACCTAACTTCTGCTTTCTGTATCCCGAGATCCCACAGCTCATATCGATCCCACACAGTTCAACGTTGTGGAAGAACGGAAAGGGAAGAAATTGGAAAATAGAAATACGAAGAATTTGGTCGTGAAAAGGTTGAACTTTCGCTTTCCGCGATCCACAAGATCGACGGCGATCGACAATGTGGAAAGAAAACGTCGGAAGCAGAGAAGAAAAAAAGGGGAAGTTTCATTAGAGGAAATTTGAGGTCTAAAATGGGCCTTATAAGAAAATGAGCCAATAATAAATTCTTGTGAGTTGGAATTCAAGAATCAATAGAATTTCAATGAAATAAATCAACCATAATGGTTGAATTGGCATATTTGTCATAAAAAAAACTACTTTTTGTGTTCGTATTTTCAACATATCTCCTTGTGTTTTTACTAAAATTTCGAGCAGGATCACTCGTTGGATGCAGAATTAAATTTTGCCTCTAACGAGTACCCACATGAAATACTTTTGACGGACCCCGCTTCCCCAAAAACAAGAAATACCTGAAAAAACATGATGATGATGTCATCATCACATTTTTTCAGGTATTTCTTGTTTTTGGGGTAGCGGGGTCCGTCAAAAGTATACCGTGTGGGTACTCATTGGATGCGAAATTTAATTCCACATCCAATGAGCCATACCTCTTGAAATTTGAGTAAAGAAATAGGGATATATGTTTAAAATACAAACAAAAAAAGTGGTTGTTGTCTTTCTTCCTCCAAAATTAATAAATATTAGTTTATTATTTTAACTATTATTTTATTATTTTCCTTAGGAGGCCCATTTTAGACCTCAAATTTCCTCTAATGCGAGTTGAAAAATTGGAAATCTAGACTTTCGCTTTCCATGATCCGCAAGATCTACGGTTCATAGATATCCCACACAAATCGACGGTGCGGAAAGAAAAAGGGGCAGAAAGGCGGAACATGAAAATAAATTTTGAGAATTAGAATCCTGATTTTCGATTTCTGCGATCAGGATCCAACGATTCATAAATCTCTTGCAATGATCAATGGTATGGAAAGAAAAGGTGGAAGAAGGAATCCGGGAGCAGAAAGATCAAAACCGAAGTTCACGGAAAGTTCAAATCCTGACTTTCACTTTTCACGATCCGCAAGATATACGGCTCAAGGATTTTGCACAGGGATCAATAGTGCATAAAGAAAGGACTGGAAACGAAATGTGGAAATATGAATTCTTGGTTATGAAAAGTTTGGATCCCATCTTCCATTTTCCGCAGACCGTAGCTTGATCTCAGATCAACGACCGAAAATGAATCCTGTAAAGATCGACGGTGTGGAAGAAAGGAACATGTGCACGAGTTAAATAGAATTCCTGATATGCGGAAACAGGTAGACCCAGCAATTTCAATGGTCCATATCATCCCTAATCTCAGATCCATGGTGGGGATTGATTCCACTAATCTAACTTGCACGAAGAAAATAAATTTCTAAATTCACGAAATCATTTAAAAGGCCTATAGGTTTCAATGGCTCAGATCAAGGTCGATCAAGGTCGATATAGATCTATGGTGGAGATGAATTCTGTTGATCCAACATGCTCATGGAAATTAACTTTCCAAATTTTTTGAATGGATTAAAGATTGGCATATTTTGACAGCTGAGATTTAAAGCATATCAAATCTACGGTCGTGGTAGATTCTGCTGATCCATTTAGCACAGAAAAATCCACCTTTCAGATCTGCAAAATATTAAAGAGCCACATCATTGGACGGTCAGGATTTAAGCAGGTAAAGATTAATGGTCCAGAATTTTTTTCATAGGTGAAGGTGCAGACATGAATGAAGTTGTTGCAGACCGCTCGAAGATCCTCTAAACTTTGATTTTTAGCAAGAAATCCTAAGTCCTTACTGTCCAAATCCTCCAATTGATTCATCATGCGTGACCCTGTGTGCTTGTCTGTTTGGTTTATGATCATGGTGTATCTGCCAGGTCATCATTTTGTTAAGATTTCCAGTATCATGTTGTAAGTAATTTTTCTTTGTTTTGAGGTTGGTCTCAAGAGCCTAAGATACTATAAATATGACCTCCATAGAGGAAGATAGGGTTGAAACCCATGATATTTTTGCATTATGTAATTTTTAGATCTGTCTTTAATAAAAGTTGCAGAGCTGAATGTTGGCCTTTGAATGCAAAGATTCATGTATATTTCTCAATTACAGTCTATGATTTCTCTTCTTTATGTGCATGTCCTTCTTGTTAATATTTCCATTATGTTTTCTTTCATTTCTGAGATAAGTGTGTGATATTTTTTAGAATTCATACTTGGTTATGATCTGGCTATCGTTTTCAGATATTCACAAATTGTTTCTACCAAAGTTAATACAAAATTCATCTAATTGCTTCTCTATGTTAATGGACTGTCATCATTTCTTCCTTATCACCATACCAAAAACATATTGGCTATAACCGAAGTATTATCTTTCTTTTCTAGACATTTTCTATGCAAACTGCTCTATTTTTCTTGATAATTGTGACTCCATAGCCCAATGTACCCTTACCCTGTTTCAACCACAACAATATCTGAATTTCATTTCATGTCTATATCTGGCCTTGTTATATATCTATGAGAGATCCCTCTCTAAAAAAGGAGAAGCCAATGCCCTTTCTTAAAGTGGTTATGTTGTTACCTCAGGGTTCACCTTCCATAACCTTGGGTGTGATTCTGAGTGCTAACATCCATGACGGGCTTACTCACGATGCCAAAAGGTGGAAAAAGGAAGGGAATCATGTGTATAGGGAATGAAACCCAATAATTCCATGAGGTATGTGGTTGAGGTTGCGTCTGAGGTTACGATGAGGTCAGAACGCTACTGGATGTGATAGTGCACAAATCCGATATATTAGTCAGTGAAGGAGGAGGTGGTAAGGACAAAAAGGTGTATGTCAAATGAGCATTGGAAAATAAGTTCAGGCCAACAGTAGATAGGGAATGTATGGACATGTTGTTGATGGTATTTTTTAGCACCATGTCTGGGCTAATGATTTGGAAGGGGTTAGACCAGGGAAGATGAAAGGTGAGGTTTAAATTTTTTTGTATCATGTGACCTAGAGGTGTGCAGAAGGGGTTTGAAATGTATTGAAGGATTTATCCCTTGCTTTCAAATGAAAAATATGAAGAAAATACTAAAATACGACCTTGGAAATAAGTTAAGTATGAGAAATCCACTTCAGAGTTATGTCATGGAAGGAATCAATGGCGTAGATTTGCAACAGGGTAGATCGATTACTATAGGTAAATCCACAAAGGTAAGATGCATGATTTAAATAATTTTCATTACATACAAAATGGTTTTAACTTGCAGAAGATATTAGATGTCGGATCAACAAGTGGAGAGAGATCTATGACCATCAAAAGTTCTGTTGGTTCAACATGTGAGGAGGAATAAAATTCTCACATCAACGGAATTATGTAGGTCCCTCATTTTTCAACAGTATGGATAGGAGGATAAAGGATATCTATGGTGTAGGTGGACTCTTCTATGAGATATTGAACAGGGAAATAAAGTTTAAAAATCAGCAGAATTATTTAGGTCCTGCACATTTCAACGGTCGAGATCTGAGGATGAAGGAGATCTAATGTGGATATCAATTCCTCTAATAGAACATGCACGAAAAAATAAAATTTTGAGATTTTCGGAATTTGGTAGGCCCAACAATATTGAACGATGGAGATTTAAAGAGGTTTCTAATATATGGATCAAATGGATTCTGCTGTGTGAACAAGCGTGGGGTAAGTTATTGGAAATATATGGAATTAGGTAGGGGATTTATGTTTTGACGGTTTAGATAAAATCCAAATTCATATCTACGGTTATTAATAATTCCGCAATTGAAAAGTGCATGGATGAATTAATTCTTGGAGCTCAGTAAAATGTGGTAGGGACTGCGCCATTCAATGGTCCAGATGAAGGTATAATCTAAATCAATGGCTGATAGTTATTCTGTTGAACAAAGGTGCAAGGAAGAAGAAACCTGGTGAGGTTGCATAATGAGCTTCATGGTATATGAAATAGAGGGCACATATATGATCTAAAACAAATCTATGACTTATAACCATTTATCTAGCTAAACATGCACACTCGAAGTTGAAGGGAAATTGGTGGAATTGGGTAGGTAAGGAACTAATTAAATGGTTTAGATCGAAGAAGATTCAAATCTATGGTACACAACCTTTATGCAATGGAAAAATGCATATTTCTTAAGAGATTAAAAATGTGCAGAAAGGTTACAAAGGTGAGTAAAAAGGTGGAAATAATTGATGGTGAAGATCAATCAAAGGATAGATCTAGGGTCATAATTCAATCCGCAGTTGGAATTTGCAAGGAGATTAGGGAAGGAAGCATAACATAGAATAAGGATAGGTGGTTTAAATAGGGTAAAAACTCAATGGATCAGGATGAAGGGCATAGAATGGATGGATGAGAGATGTTTCCACCATGAAAGATGCAGGATTGGTATGAAAAACAAAAATAATATAAAAGTACATGCATGTGGATTTAGGTCATTTGTTTATTCTGTGCATTGGAAAGAGAAATCCCAGGATTATACGGAAGTGGCTAGCTCAGACAAAATACTTGGACCACTTGTCAATAGACTAGGTATGCCACTTATCCTCACTGAGCAAGTATTTAAGATGGTTGGCATAGAAGAAATAGAGGCTCGGAGCCTGGAATATCAAAGGATTGAGGAACTGTTTAAGGATAAAGAATCATAAATTTTTGATACAATATTTCTAAATGGTCCAATAGATGTCGCTAATAATAAATTAAAACTCCTTAAAGACTAGGGGACAAAGGTCCATAGTGTGTTCAATTTATATTTTCATTATTTTTCTACAGACCAAACCTTAAATTTTCCTGAGTTTTTTTATTGGTGCACTGATAATTACTCATCTTTTGAGAGGGTAATTATGGATGCCACCAAGTCTAAAATCCTGTGTCTATTCATCCCTTTGGTTATCAGAAAAACTTTCTTTGTACCTATCGAGTTCACTCAAGTATCCAAAGAATTTAATGAAGAAATCATTGTCCAATATTTTAGAGAGTCTACCATTGAACCTAAGTAGGATTTTATCATTTTTTATTTCACGGGTAGTCATAATTTTTTAACCACAGGAAACCCTGCGTGAAAATGTAAACTTCTTGATGTTTCAGGCTAGGTAGTTTCTCCCATCTTCAAGAGATACTATACAGTTTCCCAACTGTAACATCCCCGACCCTCAAACCGGCAATGAGGACGCTACTATCACCAGACATACGGGAAAATAGCCCCATGAACATGAACATGCATATGATGCTGAAATATAAAGTTTAAAACATAAAACATACATAGATACATAATTATTCATCATACAGCGGAAGCAAACATACGTTCATTCTAGCATCAGCATGTTCATCATGATCCATTAGACACTAGACAGTAAATGTAATTGCAAAAGAAAAATGGACAGGATTACTTATCTTATCAAGAACTTGTCCCGCAACCAGCTACGTCGCTGCAACGTTCCACCCAACCATAGGCCAGCATGCTCATCAATCTCTCAACAATGCTGCCACCCTTGAGATGGGAAATATTGCTTAAGGAATAAGGATCATAGTAGGCTTACACATAGCCAAGGTACACAAATCAGCCAAGCCCACACAATAGGGTTTATTAGGCCGTCAAGGAGCTAGGAAAGGATAAATGCTAAGCTAGTGGTATCAATGGAGAGATAAAAATGCCTACACCAGAGCTGGCCCTAACCTCTAAGACATCCACACACCCAACACCAGGAATCAGTCCTTTCTCTGCTTCACAGTCCCTCAGGCCCTGACTTCCCTTTCCAATACTCTTCAAGGGTTGTGNAATCTAACTCTATCTGAGTGGCTCCAAACACCAGTTTTCTCAAGCATACCCAGCCTCTAATCCTACTCTCAATAGTCCGAAGACTAACCACTGCATACCATAGTAAAACAAATAGTTCACAGCTCTGTGAAGAAGATGAAGACAACAGGGTGACAACCCCAAACAAAAAGGGTGAACACGGCTCAAGTCCACAAGATGATTCAGGGTTGTTCTTGGCCCTAGCGTGGCCAAAAAAACTCAGCAGCAACCTAAAAAGGGTACTTGCATACACAACAACCCAAAACCAGGGGAAGACAATAGCCCCAAACCCACAATGAAACAATGGCAACATTACACAGTCCGCAAAAGGGAAAGAAGCTAAACTCCCAGCATGGACAGGGGAAAACATAGATGCAGACCACAATCGAAAAGGAGGCATCCACCTACACTGAAACTGGTATGGAACACACACAGGCACACATCCCTGAGCATGAATGGCTCCTGCACCCGAAATCCTGAGTGACATCCACCATGTCTCCCGCTCCCTACGTGAGGAAAACCAACGCAAGAATTCTTGTGCATGAGGAGGTGAGAGAGAATGATTCTCTCTGTGGGGATGAACAAAAGATCCAAAAATCCCTTGCCAAATGGTGCATGCATGAGGATCCCGACCTCCCTGCATGAGACTGAGAAAACCCCCCCAAAAAACGTGAGTGAAAGAGTGGGAGAGTGGTGACCGTTCTCCTGCCCTCCACGTGAGGAAGAACAAGCTCACTGGTGGAGTGTACGAGGGGCAAAGACTAGTATTCCTACCACCCACCACTCCCCAGCCATAACTTCTCCCAACTAATCAGACAGCAGAAGTTTAGTGGGTGGTCGACACATGGAAAACACCCAATGGCCCCCACGGGTTAGACAACCCCCCCTTAACCTTAGGAATCATGCCCTTTTCATTTAACGTTGCACTGTCGTAGCTGGTTGTAGTTTTATTTTAATTAATGTGCATACTTACATGATGCCAAAACTCTAATGTGTCGGATAACACAATATACCATCGGCAACGATCCCTTTTGCTGAAACATACACAACCAAATCGATGGCGGGGATTTTTCCTTTAGCTCCACACCACGATTAATTACAAAATATACATCATGTACCTTTTAATGCAAATGGGGTCAAAACTGGGGTATTACAATACCCTCCCCCTTGGAATAACACCGTCCTCAGTGTTCCAATACATACGAATGCATAACCATTTGCACATTCAAAATTTCAAAAAAAATCAGATATGTCCCATGTTCAATTATTTACTTTGAACTTTCAGGACCAAGCCCCTCGGCTTCCATGAGCTTCTCTTGTGGGTTCTTAGCTTTTGGCTCATCCCCAAATCAAGGAACTTTGTGGTTGCTTCCCTCTTTATGTTCCCTCGTTGGGCAGTCCCGACGTAAATGATGTCCTCCTCATTTCCAACATTTCACTGGATGCTTCATCTTTACCTACTCAATTTCCTTTGAGTCTTCATTCCTAGCCTGTTTCTTAATGGATTGCTTGGATGAATGTCCCATCATTGATCCACTTTCCTTGCCTTTACATATTTCCCCCATAAGGATTTTTACCTCCTTTTGCAAACCAATAGAGTCTTGCAAAATCTGGTGGTTCATCTCATTCTGCCTTTTATGTATCTTGAGCATCTTTCCAAGATTCTCTTGGGTCTTGGAAATCGTTTGAAGGAGACTTCCAGCCAATTCCAACAGCTTTTGGTCCTGCCATGATCAATGTGCACCACTATATTTCACTTTTCTCACCTGTGAAATGCAGCATTAAAATTCTGTCAGACCAAGCATAATATAGGCATTAAAATCAGTCAATTAATTTCCCAATTGGCATGACAGTCCAAGCCTTATCAAGGAGACTTTCATATTTTTCATGCCTTCCCAACAGGCACAAGAGCTCATTCATGTCCTTTCTTGGGCAGGGAATTAACCATTCCAGCATTCACAATTTCTTTAAGCAAATACACACATTCTATTTGCAGTCATCCATGCATTCAACAATATTTTGTTTTCACAAAGCATAATATATATATATATATATATATATATATATATATATATATATACATATAATCAAAAGGCAAGAGAGAGCAGCAAGAGTTTTTCCCCTCTTTGTTTTGTTCCATCCTGGAACCCACACCACCACTGTGGTTTTCATGCTCTCAGCCTCTTTCACTTCACCGTGAATGTTGGACCAATCCCTCTTGGTCATGACACTTAGTGTCTCCGGTCTATTTTAGACCTCTCAACCATGGAGCCTCCCCACATGGTTTGTATCGGCTGCTAGGACCTTCATAGTCTTACTAGCACATTTTTTATTACTGCTCATTCTGAGCTCTTCAGGACAGTCACATGTCCACATGCACCCCTAGGATGCTCTCATAGTCCTCGCTCCCAGCGATACCTATATCCAAACATTGAATAGATTCACATGTTTAGTTTATTCTCATCGGTTTTTATATCTAAAACAAGAGCTTAAAACATCATAACCAAATCATATACACATGTATTTTCATAAGCAAGATATTGAAAAATAATCCAATACTTATCTGTATTATGTGTTTCCTCATTGGTCCATAGGATCCTGCTTCACTTTGCAAGCCTTGGGATCGCCTATGGACTTGGATGTTAGGTCAGCACTCAGGATACTTCACAACATCCTTTTATATATGTATGCCGGGCATATTCAAGCCAACCTTTAGTTGGGTTTATCAGACTGTCAACAAATCGCCTGTACTTATCTCAACAATACACTTATATCAACAACCAATCATCAGCCAAGCCAACACAGTTGGGTTTATCAGCCCATCAACAATAACACATGCACTTATATCAACAATAAAGGACCATTTCTAGGTTTCATTTCCAGTAGTGAGCTCTAGTTCCACTACCCCATATCACACAAGAGACCACTCCCTTCTCTGAGTTGACAGTCCCTCAGGAATGTCTCCTTCTCTGTGCTCTTTAGTAGAAGGTAGGATGAGCTCAAGCCATTGTCCATTTAGTGTACAATACTAGACTACATCTGTTTAGCCTGACAACACAAGAAATAAAAGCATATTCATTAGAGTTATTGCTCTAAAACTGTAATCATATTTCACATCATTCACTATCAAGTATTGAGACACCAGGAGTGCATCCACTCCCTAGGGTGTAATCAATATCGAAAAACCCTTCCATGATCTGACATCGGGAAAGTGTGCACCCTTTTCCAGTGTGTGCCATGTAGGCCCTATTCATACTCAAGCAATTGGTCATCATGGAAATAAAATCACAACATGTTCTACATATGGAATTTTAATAATTTGACATGCATATTCTTAGCTAGGGTCACAGAACACTTATCCATTTGCCGATGTAGTATTCCTTCGTCAAGGAAGAATGGGGGGCTCCCTTCTCTGAGTTGATAGTCCCTCATTTTTCCATCCCAATTCCTCTTTACATTTTGTATCCACACATGTCTTACCGACATAACCTATACCATATCACTCATGTTGCTTACCAAACATGCAGTGCAGATGAGACATTCCCAAAATGTCCAAGGGAGTTTCACCCGAAACCCATTTCCAAGATAAGGGAAAACCTTCCCATGAATTTTGGCTCCTGTAGGCCATCACACATGATCTTCCTGTAGTGTGTACCCCTGGCACATTCATCAAATAACCAAAAATTCCATCATTATCTGATAATACAATCCAAATTTGATTGTTCCATAACCAAGCAATAACATTAGTAATTAAATTCAATGAGAATTTGCAACTCTGTTTACTACAGAAATTGATTTTCTTGGCAATGAGATGATTCTCAATTGTGGGTCTCTTGCAAGCAGCACCACTATGCCCATTATAATTTTATGCTTACTAGAATAACATGAATACCCACTTACAAAGTGTCCTCTTGACACAATCTTTATGCAATCCAATAGTGATTATTAGTTGTCAGCAATTTCTCAAATCCGAAATTCACAAATTCAAATTTAACAACTCATTATGCATACAAACTATTTTCACAACTATGAGACTCTTCTCATAAGGTTTGTCTCTTTCACATGGTAGATTCCGGCATTTGTCATGGTCTCACTGTCATTTCCATGTTCTAAACAATCTACCTGAAACCTAAACTTCAATCAGCCAAACACTTGGTAAGTCTGGATGCATATAACCTTTTCATTGCTGCAACCATCACTGAAGTATTTTCAGAATTTATAAAATTCAAATACTTCCAGCTGTTAATCATGTCAATATTACCAAAACCCATTTACTTCATGCAATCATTATCATACTTTAAATTACAGGGTACAGTCACATCATTTATGCAATTTAAATGAAATGTTTAGATACTCTTTACTTCACAAGCGTACCATTTGTATCCCCCTTGCCCTTCCATAGAGCATTTCCGGCAGCCAATCGATCATGACTACCCTCTTCATGCACTTACCATCCTGCATTCATAACAGCTCTTGAAATGGTTCCAGAATTGTCATCAATTCATCATTTCAGCCATTAGTTATTCATAATAACTCATGCACTATCTCAATGCATTCATGCAATGCATCACAACATTTGCACCCATACTTATGTAATCAATTACTCACACCCTTCATATGCATCCATTCAATGCATAACTACAAGATTTATAAAATCTTTTAATGCATAGCCACTCAATGCTACCTTGCATTGATTCAGGAATACTATACATTCAAACATACCATGCATGACCTAACCATGACTACTTCATATAGGATTCATGACTACAATCAATATCATCAATTCTTACTTTCCTTGGGCTACTAAGCTCATAATAACATAATACAGGCATGACACATTTCTCTATGAATGCAGTATAAAATTCAAATACCCACATGGTATGAGACCTCTTGCTTTTACCACTCCATGCAATTGTCATAATTAAACTCTTACCTTCATGGGTCCTGCTTACACCCTTGACATTACCAGTTTGGTTGGTCCTTTGCAGGAGATTGCAGAATTTTCCCACCAACTTTTGATTCTGGAATTGTTTCGTCATCCCTTTCTCCATAGGGTTTCTAGTCACATTCATCAGCATCAGCAACACATTCAGCCATGTCCATTTGTTGTTGGTTTTTCCACTAATGCCAACACCAATGCAATAATTATCATTAGTGGCTCATTATAAATGTATAATTCTCACTATTCTTACCAACATGTAATATCTTATGCATGCAAGGCATATCCTCATATATTTCACGTGTGAAACTTGTAATCATAATTAGCAAGACAGGGTTTAAGAAAATTTCACTTTTCAAGTCCCTCATCCTTGCATGGAACTCCTCTTCCACACAACAGCTAGATTGACTGCATGGTCTTGCTACCTCTAGGCATGCAATTTCTGGATTTGTCCATATTGACAGCAGCACATTTCTCTTTCAAGAAATCACTAGAACTTTGCTGCTCCATACTCCAATTCTGGTGACTCTCTCTTGTTCCCTACTGGATAAGCTTTCCAACGCCTATCCACATGCTTCATTTTGACCTTGGGTGTGAAAACCACACCACTTCAAAAATGATGCTTTTTACCAAATATATTCTGTTCTAAAATGTCAATCTTAGCCACATGGGATTTTCTTCCTTTTCAGCCCTGTAATCCACTGGCAATCTGCTGGAAATCCACTAAAAAAGAGTTGGAATTTACTGAGAAAATTTCCACTTTGAAAAACCCAAAATTTATTTCTCCCTATTAGGCCTCTTTCCAACTAAGTTTCTGACATTTCGGCGACCAAAATCTCTAGTTTCCTCCACGCTCATCGGCGGCCTGTTCATCTATTTCCTTCTGCTATATCGGGCACATAGTCATCCAACCTTCTAAACTTTATTGGCGATTAGAACCCTTAATACTTGCACTACGTCAGCGATGCCAAGGACTATTCATCGACGGTTAAACAACTAGCGTCTTCTGCTATTTCGGATCCCCATCCGTCTAAGCTTCCAAGCCCTTTATCAGTTATCGGCGATGCCGAAGACCGCAGTGTATCGGCAATCAGGTACACTGGTTGCTATGGCATTGGTGATCCAAAACTGAATGGGTCCGCTGTATCAGTGACCCAAACCACTAAAATTTTCGACATTGTGGTGATCAAACAATAAATTTTCCTCCGATGTATCGACGATCAGAACGTTACCTACCACGACATAGAAAATTGGAGCAACTAACCACTCGCTCATCGAACGGTTAGTTCCATAGGCAGCCGTAACACCAGTCAACGAACCAACTGTGGGTTCCATGGACCACACAACCTGTCGGCGATCAGAACCACTAGACACTATGTGTCGGTGACGCAAAAATAAACGCTTCCGCTGTGTTGGCGACCCAAATAACTAAAAAATTTCGATGCCCATTGGCAGACCAAACCACTAACTTCTTTTGACACTTCATCGACGGTCTCATCAACTAATATTTTTCGATGTTTTCTACACTTAGAAAAAATTTTGAAAAATTTCCTTCCTTGTCCGCCGCCGCAATGGCTCCTTGATCAACTAACTTCCTCTATCGTTTCGGCTTCCTTCCAGTGATTTCCTCTGCGTTGGCTCCCTTATCGTCTAATTTTCACCGACATTGCAACATCTTCATCATCTATTTTTCGACGAAAACTTCCTTTCTCTTCCGCCAATGTTTTCCACTTCATCGGCTGCACCATCCACTAAACTTTGACAACATTTGTCGGTCTTCCGGAGATCTCCGTCGTGGTGTCGGCTTCTTCCTTATCTATTTTCCCACCGAAACTTCTTTTATCTTCCACCAACGTTTTGGCTACTTACTCAACTAATCTTCGCCGACACTGCGGCTTCAAATTCAACTGTTCTCTGTTGACGTATTGGCTCTGACTTCAGCTATATTTCTCTGATGTCGATGGTCTATATCGGACGGCCTTTTGACTAAACTAGCCAATGTTTCGGCGGTTCCGTCCACAATTTTTCTCCATCATTTCGGCGATCTTCAATTAAGCTGAGCCAATGTATCATCTCAAGTTTCCTATAATTTTCATCGAAACCTCCATCAACTTCGACCACTTCTGAAAATTCTATCCCACCAATTCCCCGTCAGGCGGACTTCTGTTTAAGCTGTCCGATGCATCGGAGAAGCTTCAGACTAATTCTTCCGATGAGCCGATGGTCTTGGCACCTAGAAAAAAAAATTGTGGAAGTTTTCTGATCTCTGCTGGGCAGAGAGAAACCTGCCTCTACTAGCTAGTTTCTCATGGCCCTCTGAGGCCCAATGCTGCAATGATGGCCCCCACAAGTTAGACAACCCCCCCTTAACCTTAGGAATCATGCCCTTTTCATTTAACGTTGCACCATCACAGCTGGCTGTAGGTTTATTTTAATTAATGTGCATACTTACATGATTCCAAAACTCTAATGTGCCGGATAGCACGATATACCATCGGCAATGATCCCTCTTTCTGAAACATACACAACCAAATTGATGGCGGGGCTTTTTCCTTTAGCTCCACACCACGATTAATTACAAAATATACATCATGTACCTTTTAATGCAAATGGGGTCAAAACCAGGGTATTACACCAACTAATCCTTCAAATGGTTTCTTTATTATCAATGTATCTTAGCCTAACTTTTTAAAATATGTCATCCCTTAGAAACATTATTAAGATGTCATTAATTTATTATTTTTAATTGGTTAATGATAGGATCCCATGTCCTGCTGATTTTCCATCCGTCGTCCCGATTGATATTGAGATGGTGTTTCTCAATTTTAATCACTTTTCTCACTCATCTTCTTGTGTCATGGTCGATGTTGGAGATGGATTTGGCGTCTTCCATGAGAATGTGGTGTTTGGAGGTTATGGAGTCTTCTAATAATGTGGAATTCTTTATCCGTCCATGAATGATGCCCACACTATGTTATTTTAATCTTGTTTGTACAAAGCAACCAGTTTATCTAATATATACCTTGCCGCAGCCACATGGGATTGAGTACATGCCTTTATTCTTCTTTGGGTCTGCTTGATCTTTAAAATGTTCTAAGATTGAGCACAACTTGTTCAAAGGAGAGAAGGTGACCCTTATTCATTTCTTCCTCGGTATGTTGTTTATTTTGTCTATTGTTCCTTGGATGTAAGGAATATTTATTGATTTTATAATCTCATTTTGATTCATTTCCTGCCTTACTTCCTAGGACATCAATATTTGTTTTAAACCTGATATCCAATTGCAAAACCAGCCCTTTCTTGTTGATTCAAGCCTATTTGATTAAGAAACCCAGTGTGTCATAACCCTCTTAAGTCAGTTTTTAGGGTTGGTTACATATAAGTATGTTACAAAATATTTAATGAGTTTGTTGTATACCCTTAGCATTGGTTAAATTAAGTCAGAACAGTTAGGCCAGTCAGTCGAGTCATCATGCCTTAAATTTGATGAGTTTCTAGTTGAGAATATTCATTCTCAGCTAGTAGACTTCCACAAAACAAGGTGCTTTAGATTCTAGTCCTATATACTTAAGATGTTCCTACCATTCAATGAAGAAAATATGCAGCTCCGTGAAATGGTACTTATAGAATAAATGAACAGGGATTACAACAAGTACATGAATTTTCTTATGTCATAGCTTTACAATGCATTCTTCGGCCAGAAAAAGTTGCCCAGTGTTCTACCACATATGAAGTGAATGTTACAGTTTTCTCCTAAAAGGAGAATAGGAGTCTGGCTTCTATTTGAGCAAGGTACAGTGATAAGATTATATGGGTTTGTTTATCAACCCTACATACTACCTGTCTTTTTTATTGTTAGAATCTTTTCGTTGGAGTTAATCAGACAAAAGTTGATAGTGGAGAATGAACATTTTCTTAATTTCAAGAACTCTTCATAGATCAAGTTCGCATGGGTTGTAGTCCCATTCATCATTAATAAAAAGTCTTCTTTACCAATTATATAAATCCTGTTGAGATAAATGAGGTTTCAAACACAGGATGCTATAAACTATGATCCCCATCATATTATTTCTATCATGAGGCAATTCGATAAGAATAATCCATTTGAACATTTTGAGGTTGCAGGTCTATCTGAGACTGCAAACTGGCTAGACTACCCTCATTAGACTCAAGGAGATTTCATTCCACTTCCTCAGTGAAGGAAGTCAACTCACTACAACCTAGCACTTCAAGCTTGGTTCTAGCAGCAGAAAATATTATACCAATAGCCAACTACTCAGAGAAAACCAATAAAAGAGACTTATTTGGTGCGATGGACACAGAGGAGAAGGATACGTAAAGAACACCCAAGAAGCAAAAGGTTGAAGAAAAAGGACAACTTGTGCCGGTAACAAATGGAAAATATAAAAATAATAAGAAAGTGAAGGTGAAAGGTCTTGCATTTGAGATAAAAGAATATGCTTTTGCTGAAACACCCACTAATTCCACCTCCCAATTCAAGAATAAATCATAATTATTTGATAAATATAAAGATGATATTAGGAGGTGGCTTCAGATGAAGCTCTAAAATTATATGCAGAGGTCAGGAAAATGTCTAGTAAGGATGTATCCCTAGTGTATGTTAGGGATCATACTCAAAATACATTGAATTTGGTAGTAGCAACAAAGAATAAGGTTGTTGAAATGAAAATGAGCTTAGAGAATATCCCCATTCCTGATATGATCCACTTGAAAAAACAAATCGGGGATATTATATACACCGATATGCTAAAGGAAACACTGAAAGTATATAGATTGCATTCCAATAAAATCAAGATTGAAAATCAGCTTAGGCAGGAGAAGGTGGAAAACAAGGCCCACCAAGAACAGATAAAAAAAACAAAAAGATATTTGTTGGCTACTGACAGTCAAGCAAACAAAGGGTCTACAGCACAGAAATTGTTAAATGAAAAGGAGAGAACCATTCAATTATTGAAGAATAAAATGGAGATCACATCCACTCAGCTGATACAAGCTTCTGATTTGACAAAGCTTGAGAAAGAAAAAGAAGACTTGACTAGTGAGTTAACAGACTGCAAAGCAAAGCTATTGAAATTTGTGGAGAAGGAAAAGCAGTGGGGAATAGATATGTCTCTTGTGGTTGAGAGTGAGAAGAATCTCAAAGATAAATATGATGAATTAGAAAAGAATCCACAAGAGAAAGAAAAATAACTTGAAGACAAGATAAAAGAACCTTCTATAGAATCTAGTGAACAAACCATTGTTCAACCTATGTCACATGTTAGTTTGAAGTAATTGGAGCTAGTTGGATTAAATAACCAAAATAAAAATCTAGAAGTTTTAGCTTTGAAGAGAAAACAAGAAAGAAAATATTGGGAAGAAAAGTGCCAGGAATTGCGGAATAAAATTGAAAAATCAATGAAACAAGTTACAGGGAAGTTGTCAATACAAGGAGATAAGCATATAATTTGGGATACACTCATATCATAAGAAACCAAATTGAGGCCCTAACTAGACTATATTTTGGATAAGGAGATGATGATAAAGTCATCTAAACAAAGTGTGACAGCTGTGAAGGAAAGATTGAACAAAAATCCCATAGAGACTGCAAATAACACCATTGATTTCCTGAATGATTTGAAAGAAGATAAGCTGAAAGAAACCAATTTTAAAGACAAAATATCCATTATAACTTGGGAAAGAAAGGTTGTCAATAAACACCATCATTTAGACACAGTTGAGGCAACAGTTGGGATTATGTCACACCAGGTGAAGATGTTTTTGAACATATTTGATCCATTTTTCAAAAAGGAACTACCTTTCTTCTGGGAAGATAAAGGTAGCATGCTGACACAAAAAGAGTATCAAGATAGGTTAATTGAATGCATATCATAATACACCAAATTTGTAGACATGAAACAAACGTTGTCAAGGAAAACAATTGTGGATAAGTTGTACAATGACTTTGAGATGATATTTTCTTTTAGGACCACGTGTGCACATTTTCCAAACTATTCATACAGGGACCATGTGGAGATACGTGTGATATAAAAGGAAACGTCCACCTTGGACTTACCATCTGCAAACCAATGGAAATCAGTAGAGAAATATGGAAGATCTAAATATATACTCCATAAGTCTTGAAGATATTGAAGATCGTGGAAGAGTTTTTTCTGAAAAATTAGTTAGCTAGGAATTTAGTTTGATTTTCAAAAAACAATTAGTAGTTAATGAGTACATATGGCACATGTAAAGGAAGTTATGCCTATTTTTAGCAGTTTTTTATTTCAACTCATGGAGAAATTTGTATAAGAACTAGTTATTGCAATGAAAAAAGGGTTGGAACCCATGAGAACCGATCTTTGTAATTTGAGATTTATCTTTAAAAAAATCACAGAGTCGAAGCTGGAATTTTGCAAAGATTCCTATGTTGTTTATGTTACAGTCTATTTTTCCCTTTGTCATATGAATGTATTTCCTGTGAATTACTTCCGTAATGTTTTCTCTTCATGTTTGAAATAAGTGTTTGATAGTAGAGAATTCATACATATATGCTCTGTCTATGGATTCAGATATTCACAAAACCGATTCCACTAAAGTTGACATTGGATCCATCCTTGTTTAATGCCCATGTTGATGGACTATTCTTTATTTCTTTTGTTTCACCAGACCAAATCATTTTGAATGTGACTATATTGCTACCTTGCCTTTGTAGAATTTTCCATGCAAACATCATTGTGATTGATATATATTTATTTTGACTCCATTTCCTAATGTATACTTGCCTTGTTTCAACCAGCAATAAAAACAATCTGAATTTTATTTCTTGTTCATATATCTGGCCATGTTAAAACAATCATTGAGAGATCCCTCTCGAGAGAGAAAGAAGCCAGTTTTCTTTCCTAAAGTTTGGTTTTATGGTTACCTTGAGATTACCTTTTTGCAACTGGAGGTACATTTGAGTGCTAACATATTGACACAATTTCCAGGGAACAAAATTTCAAATATACCCTAGGAGGAACGGCACAAGATTTCAAGATTTCAAGAAAGATAGGATTTATGTGGGAAAACAAAAATTTCTGCAGTTGAGGACAGTTGTACATTTGACCTAGCGAATCCACTTTGATTTTCAAAGAATATTTCAGAAGACATCATGGCTTCCAGGAGGGCACACACATGAGGTAATCCTAATTCTAAAATTTTAGAAAGTGTGGAAAACCTAGAGAGTTTGTTTAGACGTAGGAGTGGAAAAGAAAAAGTTAGTACTTCTCAAACTAAAAGGTATTTATTTCAAGAAGAGTTATATAGTTTTCATGTTTTGGATTTGGGAATAGTTGTTGGAAAACCTTTGTTAATATCTAAATTTGATTCAGATTTAAAAAAATAGAAATTAGTCCAAACAGATTTGAGCCATACTTGTTAGATTCCCTGTGGCACAATTTGTAAAACACTATAAAAGTTTAAGAAATTAGTCCTCTTTTTCAAACTTACAAGCCCCATATTACAATCCCTATTCCTAGTCCTCCTCAAATCCCTCCTATAGTGCAAAATGCACCTGTTGTACCAAACCCACCTAGGCTAATGGTAGCCAAGTTTGCACCTTTGGCTTTACCTGTTGTTTTAAATGATATCCCTCAGAACTATTCACAGATAAATTCTTTATATGATGAGGAGGGAAATTTTACAGCAAGACAACATATGGATAGATTTGAGGATTTTATTGACTTGGAGGAAGTAGATCATGATGATGCAAAAATGAGGTTGTTTGCAGAGATTTTTTCTGGAGAGGAAAAAATATGGTTTAAGGACTTACCAACAAGATCTATCCCCACTTTTGCAGCTTTTCAAACATTGTTTTTGGATAAATGGGAGGACAAGAAGATCCCTTTACAAATATTATCTCAATATAATAATTTAAAAAAATGAAACTTTGAGTCTATACATGAGTTTTCCAATAGATTCATGAGGGTATACATTTCTATTCCTATTGATATTAATCCCTTGTTAGGTGCTACTAAAATTCACTATGCAGATGTTTTTGATTCTGATTTTGCATTGTTATTAAGAGAAAGGAAATATGCAAGTTTGTCTTCCATGTTTAAATATGATTTAGAAGTAGAAGAAAACTTGATGGCCTCAGGGAAAATGAAAAATAGAGTGGAGGAAGATAGAAGAAGACAAGAAAATCAACCATCCACCTCTGCCCCTTCTTCTGCAAGTGATGTCAAATTTGAAATGATGATGAAGGCTATGAAGAGATTGATGGACAAGATAGATATAGACAATAGACCACCTAACAAAGAGCAACCTGAAAATCAAATAAGAAATCCAAATTTTAGAAGACCACCTCCTGCTCAAAGAAATCAAAGAAACCTTAAACATCAACAAATAAGACCACCATTCCCAGAAAATTTGGTGGATGAGGAGGGAGAAGAAGATCCAATGGAAAACTAGATTCATCACTTTGATTATATTGATGCTAAAATACACCTTACTGAAGAGGAGCATAATATGTTTGCTCAAGAAGATGACAGTTCTATTTCAGAAATAGATTTAGAACAATATCAAATAGGGTACCAAAACACCATTGATGATTTTCAAAAGAAGTTGAAATTGAGAAGTTGTGATGTAATAATAAATAAAGGAAGGCCCAATCAAAATCAGCCTTCCAGTAGTAAACAAATTCAGAAAAAGAGAAAAACAAAAACAAAAAGACACTATACAAAATAATTCAGAAAATAAAGAGCAAAAGTCAAAAGAAAATAAACAGTCAGTGCCAAATTGCCAATTGATGTAGAAATACCAATTTCATCCTTCAATCTGCAGTCTGAATTGTCAAAGATTAAGATTTCTATTCCCTTTAATGAATTGTTGAGGAACAATGAATACGAGGAAAAAATCACTAAAATGATAAAAAATCAGGGTGATGAACAACCTGATATTTTAGAAGTAACAGATGACTTTTCCACTATTGTCCTTGGGCCTAAAATTGAAGAAACAGATGAGGAGGAGGTTCCTCCTTTTTATTTGATTCTTAATGTACTGTTGGGCCCACAAATGACCCCTTTTTAACCACCTTTACCTACCTCTTTTTGCCTCATCCTACTCTATTATGTACACTAAACAGATGGTTTTCCTTCACTCAGTCCCTCAATTCATACAGGTATGGTTACTCATTGTCTTATTTTATTAATGCTTAGGATTGTTGTAATAAGAGCTTTACATCGTAAAATTATGGTAACATATGGTGGTTTTATAAAGATAATTCGAGATGTAAAGGATACAGGTGTAGCGGGCTGAAAATTCCAAGAGAGGGATGAAAATTTATTGCTGAGATGATCGCCATTCATTCCATCATTTCCCAAAGAATGTGGTCCAAGGATACTATTCCACGCAAGTTGTACAAAGGTAGTTGCAACAGGCTGCAACAGATTCAGAGGCAACCGTGCGTCGCTGCTCAAAAATATCTGCAATCCATGGAGTATCTTCTCAATTGATCATGATCTTCATTTCTGGCTTGAGTAACAGCCTTCCTATATTTTCTGCTTTCATCTTTCCACGACTATAACAGCTTATCATAATTAGGGAAGCCTGAAGATAAGAGATCTTCATGGTTTCCGGATAGTAGTGGGAAGATGTTATGATTGTAATTGTATAAATAATGGGAACTATTCCAAGCCAGGGATTGAAAAAAATTAATCAAATTATTGTATCAGTTGTGACTAAGGTTGTGTGCTCATCTGCCATTTTAATACAAGGAGTTTTATTCTTCAGATCTCGGCGTTCTAACGTGTGTTACGGCTGGGCCCGCCTTCCTGTTAACCCAAAAATTCCCCACATAGCTCTCAATGGCCTACACCACCCAAGGACACAATCTCACAACACCCATTTCACTCCATAAGACCTTCCATTTGACCCCCACACCTCCAAAAGAGCCCAAGGATGAAGAAAAGGGCTAAAACCCCCAAAAAGGAGCCAAAAATAGCCCCCTAAGAGCTAAATCCCTCAAAAGGGGCTAAAGTTAGGGCAAAAGGGGCTAAAGGCCCAAAAAAGGGGCTAAATCCATGACCAAGGGCTTAAAACCCTAAAATCCCTTGGAAAAACTATAAAAGGAGGGTGGGGGGTCACTCTCAAAACACTCCTCCCTTGCCTATTGTTATGTTGCCCGTGGATGCTTTGAGACCTTTGCCTCTCAAACCACCCACAATCCCTCTCCTCCATATCCATCCCATCAAGCCATTGCTTCCCAACCAAGAGAGAGGTGCTCCCATGAGCTAGGGCATGGTGGCCCATTTCCACCCAAGTGAGGTATAACATTTATTTTCATGTTTGTTTAATTGTTTTTGCTTTCTAACTATTATTTTTATTTGCAGGTTCTATTGTTGACATTGTTTGCAGGTTTTCCATTGTAGTATCTTAGGTTGTTTGCAGGTTTCAAGGAGGTGGAACCCTAACTGCAAAGGGGTTCACAAAGATTCTTCTTTTCCATTATTAGCTCTTAGATCTAGTTCACAGTTGTAGCCATTTGCTTACTCTAGCTTAGTTTAATTTAGTTTATTGTTTACTTGCATTTTCATTTTGTTTATTCATGTTCTCAAAGAGTAGGAACCTACCCTTGTGCCCTATAGGCACAAGGGATCCATTCTTGCTCCTGCAATGAGGAAAAATCCTCACTACAGCTTTGGTGACCATACCAGGTCGATCCCACAGGATCCCTGGTCCAAAAATTTCAAGTTTTCAAGTTTTTTCAATTTTACCCTAGTTTTCAGAAATCTTATGTTAGATCTGTCTTAAATCTTTTTTATTTCCTATTTTAGTCAGTGCTGAAGCCTCTGCTAGGCCAAGATGAGTTAGAATGACCCCAGTACCAGTTACTGTCGGCCAGATCTGACCCTGCCTCACCAAAAAAACCCTTTCTGGAGCAGGGCGCTCTTATCGGGGAAAAAGGTGAGATTGGGGCACTCTTAATGAGAAAACAGGTGTGCCCAAGGTGCACTTAATCCCCAAGTAGGCACAACTTCAGTCCAAAAGCTTAGGTTGCGGTTGTTTTCGCATTCTGTGCGACCCCCTCACTCATTTCTGGAAAAATCTCGCAGCCCCCTCGCTAAATTTGGTTAGAAATGTGTGGCCTGACACACAGAAGTTGAATTTAAGTTTAATTGACAGTAATTTTCAATTTCAGAGGATTGTTAGTGTGGCCTAGCTTCCTCTATCCACCATTGTAGGTCTTTTTCAGTTCCAATTTTTATTTTATGCAAATCAATCCATGAACAATGTGTAAATGCTAAATCAATCATTAAGGCTTAATAAAATGAACTAGTCTAACTAAAAGTAACTTAAAAATAACCATCTTGCTACCCCCTTCCTCCTCTACCCAGTCATCACCCTCCAGGGTATTTTGGGATACAACGAAGGGTAAGCTCATATAGATCTAGGCACACCATGGTATTTTTCCCAAACAACTAAAACCGGGTGATCTGGAAGGTAGAGGGGGTAGAGAAAGAGGGCTTCTCATGGCGCTAAGCGTCCTCCCTATTGACCAACCTAGCACCCGGGAGGTGACCTGAGGATCTACATATGGGCTTAGTCCCATTGTGTTGAGAGCCCAACACCTTCTCTTGGTTTGAAGAAGAATATCACTAAGAGGTAGACATTTAGTTAGGCCAACAATCCAGGGTTAATCACTGTACTTGCTTACAAGTTTTTGTTTATGTTTGCATACAAAACCATGATATGAAATCTACCATGAATTCATAAACCATATTGCAACAACCAAATACCAGAACAAACAAGCAAACCAACACACCATACCAAATAATTAACCCAACTCAGTTCATGACGCTGAGTAAGCCTTAAAATTTATCAAATTTACACTAAGTTCAATCAATTCTATAGTCTTTGAGGACATAAGTCCCTGACTGATTCAACTGTGGGAAGTACTTGGGCTTTGCCCAGAAACTCATTGTGAGGAGTACCACAGGAACCCCAAAGTAGCTGGCTGCTAAGAGGAATTCCCAAGTGAAACGGGAAACGACCCCTTCTGATTGAGTAGAAGCACCCATGAGGAACAAGCCAAGCACTGTCTTCTGGAAGTCTTGGTGGCAGAGAGACCACCTTCATCCAATAGGAAGCCATTGAAACTGGGGTCCAAATCTCATACCCACCAGTTTCATACACAAAAGCAAACACAATTGATCCTCCACGATCTTCCTCACACCTAAGAGGCAAACCACCACCATTTGGAACACTTGATCAGCACCATCAAATCCACTCTCAGCAATCTCCCACACCATCAGAGGTCCACACAGCCTTTGATTCTAATTCTAACCCATATCAGTATGAACCAGACCTCCACACCGCACCATCAAGCCCCATGGCCAGTGCAAACCCAGATCCATTTTTCAACCTAACCTTAGCAAGTGGACCCATGTCCACATCATAACCTGTCACCCACAACTTGGAAAGCCATCCAAGCATAGTCATGCAGGTTGTCATTAGCCAATTTCCACCACCCATAGTGACCAACCAAGATGGCCCAGTGGTAACACACAGGGGCAGTGGCCCCTCGACACACACTGCCCCTCCGGTCACATAGGGGGGTAGTGCACCATCCACCTACATTGCCCCTACTATCATGCATTAGGGAAATGCTCCTGCCACCCATACCACCCCCCACATAGCACTTGGGGGCATTGGCCCATCCACAATGGTGCCACCACAAGCACCCCCAGCCATGGAGATGCATTATGCACCTGCAAACCCCACCCCCATTGCAGCCCCATCCCACATCAACTTGGGGTCAAATTTTCCCTTCATGGCTCATCTGAACTTTCCTGACTTAGCTAGATTAACGAATGACCCCATCCACCACCAAGCTTTCTGGCCACCCATTCCAACTAAGATTCCATCAGACATCCCGAAGTTTGAAGGTAAAGTCGGGGAATGTCCCCAAAATCACATAATGACAATCAATCTATGGTGCTCATCCAACAACATCGTAGACAACTCCATCAGGCTGAGGTTGTTCCAATGCACCCTTACAGGTGCCATGGCCAAATGGTACATTGAGCTGCCACAATCCAAGTCCCAACTTCAAATCCCTAGCCTTCATGTTCCTACAGTATTTTCAACTCCCTGTTAGATATGATGAGGGGGTGTAGATCCTATTATCCTATCGCCAAAGCACTGCCACTCACATAACTTACCATATCCATGAGTGGCAGCGACACCGTAGCTTATGCAAAATCCAACTAGATGACAGGATCTTCTTGGATTGGTTCCTTAAGACTTTGCTTCTGCCCATCGCAAAGGATGTCGCATCTGAATGTCCCCATTCTGAGGAAGAGGCCATACTGAAGGCCCAACAACTTGATCTCATTTATGCCTATTCTGGATACCTATACAATGTCATTCCAGACGCTCCCCATCCAAGTACCTCCTACCACAATTCACCAGGGGCATCCCACGCTGCGGATGGAATCATAGGGTTAGTCTCCCAACAACCACAGCCTCAACCGACACCACCTGTCGTTGTACCGCAACCAAGCAACACTGCTAATGTTTCTTACCAAAACCAAGCTCTAGACTATGCTAGAATGATGTCCCAGTCTGGAGCAACAACCTCTTATGCACAACCTGCGCCACCACAGCAGGCTCAGGCCATGGCTTGGATAACACAATAGTATGTGGGGCAAATTCCCACATTTATGGCACCACCACCCCCACAAATATACTAAGCACCACCAGTGCAACAAGTTCAAGACCCTGCCCCCACTCCACCCGCTCCATTAAGACAAGTGTTCGCACAACAAAACCATCCCAACCAGCCTACCCCCAACAATCAACAAGGGCAAGCTAGAAACAACCGACCCCGCAACTAATGCAATAACCAACCACAGGGATCCGGTCAGCAACCGAACCCTCCCAATAATGTCATGGCTAACCGGCTAGCCCAAAACCCCCCACGACAGAATGCACCAGGATGCAATGCTCCGTTGTGCACAAACCAACCTTGTACACTCTGTGATGTTTACGGGCATTACACATTTGAGTGTCCCCTCACGGCTCGTGCTAAGAAGGCCATTCAAAATGAGGCCCAATAGGCCGCCAATGCTCCCAATCAAGCCCAACCCAACCAGACACCACAAGGACCTCCTCCCATGGTGCTTCAAAACCCACTATCAGTCCAAGGATTGGTCACAACCACTCCCCCTCCCTAGGAAAATCCCAATTCTCTGGGGGCACCGCCCATGGCCGAAACAGGTGTTCACCACCTACTATCCATGACCACTGAAGAGGTCAACTTACAGACTAGATGAAATCAATACAGTACCACCACCGAACTTGCCGACTCATCAACAACATCCACATCTAAGACAACCAACCTACCTCTCCAGTTACCCCCATTCCTGTGCCCCCCCATACACAGAGTTTCCAATAATACCACAGCTAGAGTTGCAGTCAGCTATAGCATTGTGGATGATTTGGCCCAAACTCCAACTGCCATGTCCGCTCTTGAGGTACTTAAAACATGCCCAATGCAACGAAAAACCTTACTAGCCACTCTAAGGGAAGTAGACCCCTCTTAATCCAAGTTAATCACATTTGACACAGAGAACGGAGAGCCGTGCATGCCCTCCACTATCGCCTTCCAAATCCCAGAGTCCATCTGGAACTTGGTTGTGCACCGATGCATAGTGGATGAGGGGGCATCCACGTGTGTCATGTCTACCTTAGTTTGGAAGAAGCTTAGATCACCAATTCTGCAACCGTCCTCCACGACTCTATGGGTTTATGATGGACATCCCACTAAAGCCCAAGGAATCCTCCCCCATGTCCCCATCACGTTAGTCGAGAAGATAGTCCTGATCGACATCGAATTCATCAATGCTCAACTGGACTACAACCTCCTCCTTGGGAGGAGTTACATGTACACCATGTGAACCGTCGTGTCAGCTGTCTTCCTCCTCATGATGTTCCCCCATGAAGGGAATATTGTGATAGTTAACTAGCTCACCTACCATGATCCGCAAGGGTTAACAACACCTTCCAACGTTATCCCTACCATCACCACCATTGAGCCGCAAGGGGCGACCGCACACACTAACTCCATCTCGGCAACCAACACTGTGGTTGAAAACACACCAGCCTCCCCATCGTTGAATATGGGCCCTGGGTTGTTTACCGATCCCACCATGACGGCTCCTTTCCCATTGGTTTCACCACCATCGACACAAAATCAAACTGCAGACTTGTGCATGGTCTCATCAAGCACCCCTGCACCCAAATAGCAACCGCACCTACAACCCCAACCACAACCACAACATTGTCCGCAACCGCAACACCAACAGCACCCGCAACATCACCCATAGCAGCAGCATTACGCGCAGCCGCAACCACAACCTCACCCCCACATGCAACCAGCTGGGAGTTATGTGGGCTCATCTCCGGTCCATACAATTCCCTTCCTCTTTCCCCCACCTGGTGTCATGAGCAAGCCAATCATGGCCACCTTAAGCCTACCCAACTTTACGTTGGGGATCCCAGTGTGGTATCTAGATCCATCAGCTCAACCAGCAATGCCCTAGGTTGTGTTGACTCTGGTGAAACCTATTGCGGTCGAGTCTCACCCCCCACCTAGTCCGCATAAGCCAACCGTCGTACCCACACCTGCACCACCCCAACCCAAAAGGGCTAGGGGAAAGAACACCAAAGCCACCACAAAACCACGACAAGTCCCACCTTGTGCCATTTGTGAACAACAGGTCCATCCAACTCAGAATTTCCCTAAAATTCCAATGATCCGTGCGCACCTGGATGCCATGGATATGAATGAAAACATCCCCGTGGTTGAACTCCCAACCGCGCTAGTAGTCATGAACAAGGCATTAAGGAAAAACCATGCTTGCGCCCTTTGCGTCTTGTATGGAAATTACTCCCACCATTGCCAAGACCTACCTGAGTTTCGAATGGCTCTCACTGACCTTCTTCACCATTCCCTTGAGTCTAATATCACCTTGATCGAAGAAGTTCACCCACCACCACCTTCTTCAGACACCATGTCCATCTACATGATGTCCAGTTCCACCGACCTACTCATCTCCACCGACGGTCCATTAGACCTATCACTTCATTGCTTCAACAACTATGAGGAGATACTTGAAGCTCTGACCACCCTAGAATACCCATGGGATGACATGCACCATCACTCATTCTTCCTCCGAGAAGAGCTTGTGTCACAGTATGACCAGTTTTCCATGGAGACCAAAGATTTCATCGATGGGAAGGTTGACTGGTTCAAGAACCCAATCCCCACACACATGCCTTCGAATAAGGGAACATGGCAAACATTTTGCCAACAATTAAAATTGACATCTCAACCAACTCTGAGATCGTTGAATAAATCATGCTGGGGGCATCTTCCTCCCGAGAAGAGGTCAATGCCTACACTGCTCTCTTCCAAGAATTCCACAACATCCTCACCTGGTCATACACTAAAATTCCCGGCTTAGATCCATCCATCGTGGAACATGTTGGTTTATACTCCTTTTGTAGACCCGGGTTTACTTTATTGTACCAACAAAACCCCTAGCTCACTGGCCCTTTCGGCGACAGACCGTAGAACGGACTGAAGTCTCATCCGAAGTGATCTTAGATGGGTTGGCTGAAGAATCAAGTTTCCTCAGCCAAGTTCTGTAGCATCCTGGGTTCTCTTGACTCTACTTAACCAATTGAATCTCTATACAAGCGTTGCTTTTCTCTCCCTAGATGACTCTACTACAAGACTGGCTCTTTATTGCATCACAGCTTCTACAATGATGCGCAAACTTACTCTTCTGTTCAACTCTTAACCTGTGATATCTCACACCGCAGCTCCTCCAACGGTGTGATATCGCCTTTCTACACTATGATATTACCTACAGCGAGACTCTATATAATCAACAACTCTCAAGGTCCAGGGGCTTCCTCTCTGGGTATAATAGCTCAGTTAACCTTCATCAAGGTGTTAAACAACTTCACTTAACCTCTACAATCTAACATGCTTAACATTAATCATGCTCAACTTGCTGAACTAAATATACAGAAGTCACTTAACACTGTAACTGTTAGTTGTTGTGAATCAAGCACTGATAAACTCTTATGTAGAATACTTAACACATTCAACTCACATTTAACCTTCTATGTTACTGCAACTGAAGGATAGCATACATACATTCATTAACTGATAGCAAAGTTCATGCAACGAATAACAGATAGCAAATAAGCATAGCACAATCACATGAAACAGTCGCACAACACACAGATTTTATGTGGTTCACTTCCAGGGAGGAAGCTACGTCCACAGGAACTGTGTTTCTATTATATCTTGAGAGAGTACACACCGTTCCGCTGCAACCTCTTATGCAGCTAGAGATATTCTGGGAAACTCTACGCACTCAGCCGAGAGCCCTTCTCTCTTAGATCTCTTCTCTTTCTATTATGCTTTCTTCTTACAATATATCCTCTCTCTCCCTCTCAATCCTTGCGGATTGTTACATTCATGCTCAAGGAGTCAGCTACTGGTTGCAGTAAGATAACTACAGACTTAATAACAGAACCAGAGCTCGACTCTTTCTCAATATATTACAATAATGATGATAACTAGCTAACCAACTTATCTAACCCTTCATAATACAAAATACATGCTTAAATAGGTGGCCTGAAGGTCTCACCATGATACAAAACTGTGGGCCTATCCCAATAGTAACCCAAAACCCTAACTGTGATAGTCGGCCTATCTATACTTTGAACTGTCGCTTACTGGTCACACTGCAGCTCTCTGCAGTCTTCCACGCTTCTTAGCGCCTATCGTGGGTATGGGCGCCACTTCCTCGGTCGCTCCCCTTCTGTCCTTTGTCTTTAATACCTCATCCCGTTGTGGTAGCTGAGCCCTCCTGTCATCGCCACTACCTTAAATGCAGTGGTTGAGCTCTCTTCTCAGTCGCTTCAGGTACTATTTCCTTTGAATTTCTTGTTCCGATATAGCAGCTTTTCCTATAGCTATAGGGCCCTGCTCCAATAGAACACCACATCAACACATGGCCTGATGTGGCACCCATCCTCCAAAAGCAACGACCCATCCATCCATCCAAAGTGGCTGCAGTGAAAGCCGAGATAGAGAATCTACACACAACCGGCTTCATTTATCCCATTGCATACACAACTTGGGTTTCTAATCCTATTCCCGTGAATAAAAAATAGGTTACCATTCGCATTTACACAGACTTCCATGATCTTAATGGGGCATGTCCCAAAGACAACTTCCCCACCCTGTTCATCGACCAGATCATCAATGCATGTGCCAGACATGAGGCCTTCTCCTTCATGGATGATTTTTCCAGATACAACCAAATCCAAATCTGGAAAGAAGACCGTTACAAAACGACATTCACAACCCCATGGGGCACATTCTCCTACCAAGTCATGCCCTTTGGCCTCAAAAATGCTGGAGCCACCTTCCAGCATGCCATGACATATTGTTTCCATGATTTAATTCACATCACCTTGGTCTACTTGGACGATCTCACTGCTCGATCATGAAAACAAGCACAACATATAGATGACTTGTAGCAAGTCTTTTTATGTTGCCACAAGTACAACATTCACGTGAACCCCCTCAAGTGCGTTTTCTATGTCCCAGCAGGCCGTTTACTCAGATTTATCATCTCCCACAAAGGGATAACGATAGATCCCCTCAAAGTTCAGGCCATCCTTGATCTTCCTTCCCCAAGAACTCGGCACCAAATACAAAGCCTACAAGGCAAGGCCAACTTCCTTCGTTGCTTTGTGCCAGAATATGCAACAAAATCCTATGGATTCATCTGCCTGCTCCGCACAAAAATCCCCTTTTTTGGGATCAGCAAGAACAAGAATCGTTCGAGGCACTCAAACAAGCCCTGGCTTCTGCACCATTACTCTCACCACCAGATTTCACTTGAGACTTCATCCTTTATGTGTCGACCTCAGAAAATTCCATTGCTGGAGTCTTGGTCCAAGAAGATGATGCTCTCCATGAGCACATGATTTACTACATTAGTCAGAAGCTAACAAAACCCCCATTGCAATATTCACCCGAGGAGAAATTATCCCTCGTCGTCATCTTCTCAGCTCAAAAATTATGCCATTACATCATTGCCAACCATACTCGTGTAGTGGCTGATTCAAACCCAATGCAGTACCTCTTAAGTTGCTTCCTTCTACAAGATCGAGTAGCCAAGTGGGTAGTCGTCTTCCAAGAGTTCGACCTAGAGTTTATGTCTCCAAAAAGCATGAAGGCACTCGCACTGGCCACACTCATGACCGATCTACTCCCATTAACTACATCATCACCCCCCAAGGATGATCTCCCTGATGATTTCCTATTTGTCATATCTATTAATGACCCATGGTATGGGGACATCCTTCTCTATTTACGAATGCAAAAGTTCCTAGTGCACTTCAACCGTTAGGATAGGAGACTCATCCGACATTAAGCCATTCGCCACTTGCTTATTGGAGATGTACTGTATCATCGAGGCATTGATACCATCCTACGTCGTTGCCTCACCCGTGATGAGGCCGAGACCATCCTCAACGACAGTCATAGCGGAGCCTGTGGTGGTCACCTTTCAGGCCTAGCAACCACCCAAAAGATTCTATGTGTCGGCTATTTATGGCCCTCCATCTTTGCTGATTGCATAGAGGTAGTCAAACATTACCGTAGCTGTGAGATTTTTTCCCCAAAGGCAAGAACCCCCCTTGCACCATTACATCCCGTAATCACAGTCGGGCTCTTCTGCAAATGGGCAATCGAATTCATGACCATCAACCTCGTTTTGGCTAATGGCCACAAGTACATTATCGTGGCAGTTGATTACTTCACCAAGTGGGCCGAAGCCATGCCCACATTCGATTGTAAAGATAAAACTATAGCATGTTTCTTCTTCAACCATGTTATTACATGGTTTGGTGTCCCCAAACAATTAGTCTCCGATCATGGGGCACACTTCCAAGATGTCATATGGGATGAATTATCAACCATGTTGAAATTTGAACACCAGTACTCCTCTTCCTACTACCCTCAAGGAAATGGCCAAGTTGAAGCAGTCAACAAAATCATCAAAACAATGCTCCAACGGATGGTAGGAAATCACAAAACTAACTGGAATCACATGCTATTCTCTTCCCTCTGGGATTATCGCACATCCACAAAAACCACAACCGGTTTCACCCCTTTCTTCCTAGTACATGGCTTTGAATCAGTACTCCTTATAGAGTGCCAAATCCCATCTCTCCGCCTCGCGGTGGAACTCCTTCCGCCTCGTGGTGGAACTCCTTCTTGATACTTCACCTTTAGAAGAATGGCTCTTCCAACTCAAGCAAACGATAGAATACTGTCAAGCTGCCCTCCAAGCCATCGAAGCAGCAAAAACATGATCAAAGATCCAATATGACTCCCATGTCCACCCTCGCACCTTCAGCGAAGGTGATATGATCCTAGTCTATGACCAACCCATTGATAAATTGGGCAAAGGAAAGTTCGAATCAATGTGGTATAGCACATATGTCATCCATCATTGCCTCAAAAAAGAGGCATACACCCTCATTGACTCTGATGGACAACTCTTGGAGAACCCCCGCAATGGGATTTACCTTAAGAAATTTTATGCTTAACATCACCAATGAGTCACTTCATTCTCTTTTTCTTGTTTTTCAACGTTTTTCAGCAAAAATCAAAGGCAGCACCATCAACTGCTAGTCAAAAGTCACTCGAAACCTGTTCAAGACACCTCTCACACCTCCGGGATCAAATTTTCATTTCCTTATGAGACCATTGTCTCATGTTTAATTAGTCAAATTTGGGACCATTTCCCACAAGTCACCTCGATTCATGAGCCATGACATGATGATGCGAGTGTCTACGGACCGGTACTTGTATCACACTTCCTGGCCGCTACTCATGCAAGTTGTCGGGCCACCACCCGTTAAGGACTGTAATTTTAGCTTTTATTTTGCATTTTTAACACATAGTTGTCTTTTCCATTCACCGCACCTTACACGAACATTTGGACCATCGTCCACAAAACCCTTTTCTCTTCTTGCATGTATTTGGTATATAAGTGCCTCCGGACTCGTACTTACATCGCATGTAGTCAAGTCCATCCACCACAACACACACACATGCTCTCCTAACTTCTGTTCGAGAACCAGCTCAGTTTGCGTGCCTTTGCCGCATCGACTCGCAGGCCTCTGTCGTGACCTATCCCATGCATGTATTGGTATGTTTGTGAGCCTTCTACTATGTCCATATTGCATAGATGACCTTTGGACCTCTATCCACCATCCCGACATATGGCACCGCTCATGCCACCACAGTCGGTTGACCACATTGGAGTTTTGTTTAAGCTCTTTTCTGACTCTTTAAAACAATGAAAATATTGCCAAGCGCAGCTGCTTCCTTTCCTGCTCGCTAAAGTATAGGAAAGGGCATCTACATTGTCTCGGTTATCTCCTTTTGCGGACCATGTAGACCATCTCATGAAAAGGACCTCCTTGGCACACTCAATCCAAGACCGTACCCCTCTGCATACTTTTGTGATTTCTTGGGCAGAGGGTCGCACTTTACGAAAAAGCTCGCCACTAGTTGTCATTAAGCTCTTTTCCAGCCATCTCATCAAGAAAATATTGTCAAGAAAACTTGGTTTCATTCATGCTCATAAAAGTATCTGAATGACCGTCCAGTCAGTATAGGTTTAACCTTTTTTAGCCTGATTGGACTACCAATGGTAAAGAAGTCTCTCATCCTTTCTAGGTTGGGCGAGATTTCCTATGTATACTTTTATCCTTTTTCGAGCATAGGAGACTACCAACAACAAAAAAATCCCCCACTGGAGTCTTCTTCGTGCTTTCAAACTCTCTAAAATTGAAAGCACCATCAAGCATTTACCTTCTCGGGCTTGCCAAAAATCCACGAGATCGTACCACAACGATGTCCCTAGACACCACCCCATAGAAAATAGTGTGGCAGCATTCCCACATTGGGTCGTCTTTATTCAGAGTACTCTACAATGTGTCTTCCTTGGATCCCATCAGTATCAAAAGTGTCCACCTTCTCCAAGTATTTCCCATCTACAGTGACATTCCCGGTATTACAGCTATGATCCCATTCCCATGAGTTAAGTTTCATTGGATGCCTGGTCCGCCCTACCATCATACTCTGAACAAAGGAAGTTTGAGTCTCCCACTCCCCCCCTGCCCCTGTTCAATTTTTTTCCCTTCCCTCCCCTCCCCCCCAATTCAGTGAGTCAGTTCACAGATTGCTTCACACCTTTCGGTTATCCCTCACACTCCTGGTTAAGGAAACATCATTGCCTTGACTAGGGGCAGGTCCCGCTCTGTCGACACCAACACACATATTCCAGAGGATAGACCCAGAGGTCCTTGCACATTGGTTTCATTTACATCATTGATGAATTCCTTGGACCACTTGAGAGGATTCCTTAGTGCCTCTTGGGATAGTTGTTTCTCACATGCTTGACTTCAACTCCATCATCGCATTGTTGAGATTCATACAGGGTTTGTTCCACATAGTACTTGGTCGAAGACCCCAGATGTCACCTGACTCTAGCACATTGGTGAATCCACTCGAGGGAACTAAACATGTTATGTCCCTTGTGATTTCTGGGTTGCGTTGGAGACAATGATCTGAAGCCCCAGCAGTACTTCGATATACCTTTATGATTGATGCAACATACTTGTACCATAGAGACTCTGACTCTCAATCAGCGAGTCCACACAGCTATGTACTAGATCTAGCAAACCATCAGTCATGAAGATGTAGCATTCCATGAGAATGCCATGGGTCCAATAAACCAAATCAGTATTGTATTCAGCCTCACATAGAGGCAACCAGCATTGTAACATCAATTGTATATGATCGGCTCTTGTATTTTAGAGCATAGATCAAATGATTCTTTTGACATTGTCACGAGCATGGGAATTTCTACCTCGTCCATATACATGTCACACATTTATTGTATCTTACCCATTGATGGGAACCAAATTAATACAAAAACCAAAAGCCACCATGCCCCAGCCCCAGAAGCACCACCTCTCTACAGTAAATCGTATGATGTTCATCGGCCATATGTTGAGCTCCTGCCCTCACACATTAGGGGGAAATCTGTTAACCCAAAAATCCCCCACATAGCTCTCAATGGCCTACACCACCCAAGGACACCATCTCACAACACCCATTTCACTCCATAAGACCTTCCATTTGACCCCCACACCTCCAAAAGAGCCCAAGGATGAAGAAAAGGGCTAAAAACCCCAGAAAGGAGCCCAAAATAGCCCCCTAGGAGCTCAAGCCCTCAAAAAGGGGCTAAAGGCCCAAAAAAGGGGCTAAAGCCCTGACCAAGGGCTTAAAACCCTAAAATCCCTTGGAAAAACTATAAAAGGAGGGTGGGGGTCACTCTCAAAACACTCCTCCCTTTCCTATTGTTATGCTACCCGTGGATGCTTTGAGACCTTTGCCTCTCAAACCACCCACACTCCCTCTCCTCCATCTCCATCCCATCAAGCCATTGCTTCCCAAATAACAGAGAGGTGCTCCCATGAGCTAGGGCATGGTGGCCCATTTCCACCCAAGTGAGGTATAACATTTCTTTTCATGTTTGTTTAATTGTTTTTGCTTTCTAACTGTTATTTTTATTTGCAGGTTCTATTGTTGACATTGTTTGCAGGTTTTCCATTGTAGTAGCTTAGGTTGCTTGCAAGTTTCAAGGAGGCGGAACCCTAACTACAGAGGGGTTCACAAAGCTTCTTCTTTTCTGTTATTAGATCTTAGATCTAGTTTACAGTTGTAGCCATTTTCTTACTCTAGCTTAGTTTAATTTAGTTTACTGTTTACTTGCATTTCCATTTCATTTTTTCCTGTTTTCAAAGAGTAGGAACCTGCCCTTGTGCCCTATAGGCACAAGGGAGCCATTCTTGCTCCTGTAGTGAGGAGAAATCCTCACTACACTTCATATAGGGATTGCTGAGTTAATTAGGTACTTTATTTATTCTATTGTGTGGTTTGAATTTTGTGATAAATTCCCTTATTTACAGTAAGCTACAGTAGTCATTGATTTGTTGTGTGTTCATTGGAATGATCAGTAATTGTATCCCCTGTAAACTGCAGTGGTGTGGTGTGATAGTCGACTGTGTAGGTTAACTTTCTCTTATGCAACTGTGTGATAGCTATGACAGCCCTGTTCATCCCTAGCTCTTTCAATTGTTGTTTTCTTTAGATCCTTGCAGTTTATTTCTTCACATTTATAATTGCAGAACTTAATTCCTGTACTTTGAATTTCTAGAATAAGTTGAATTAAGACAGTTGAAATGGATCTTCAAATGGTTTGGTAATTAAGGATTTAACTTTCTGCAAAAGTAATCTAGATGTTATTTCCTGAATCTTTTAATTCTAGATTAAAGATTGTAAGAAGGTATTTGTGATTGCATTCTTAAGAAGGTAATCTAGATTAAGTAGATTATGGGATGAGTTCAGCTGAACAGGAAAGTAGGGTAATTCATTTATAGCATCAACTACTTAGTGTTTAAAGCATATACAGTGCACATTATCCTTGAAATAAGAGACTTCCCCGGGTTAACAATCTATATTGAACACTCTGTATGTTGGCTTTAATTAACTTGCATATAGGGTGCCCAACATTTTGGTGCCATTGCTGGGGAGGATAATTATTAGACACCATAGTAGTTGCATCCAGTAATTATATTTATTCATTCTTCTTAAGTTTTTAAGTTTGCATGTTTTGGGTTGCATGAATATAAGAAGGGTACAATATGACCATCTTATAAATCCCAGAACCCCACAGAACACTAACATTGTAGGTAGTTGAGGCCGTGGGTGAAATCCAGCATTGGGAAGAAGAACATTCATTGACGACCTGGTTGATAGGACCAATTATTCTAATGGGGCTCACTATCAAGAAACACCTATTAGAAGAAGCCTAGTTACCACTAGAGTGTCAACGCCAGTCTCCATAGTGGAGAACACACGAGGAGCTGCAACACCCTCAGATATCCCTACGGAGGAAGACAGAGTCAATACTGCGGGATCAGCTGACCAAGATTTGATCTATCACATTAACGGGAAGGTTGTGGTTGAAGAGGAGTGGACACAGTTCCATCAAAAATTTAACGATCAGTGGAAGGACAAAGAGGAGAAATTAGAGGAAGATATGAGCAATAGACGCGATCCCGAATATCACAAAGAAGTAATGGGAGAAAATCATCATCACAAGGGTAACTCCCCACCTGAAGGGACGGCTGCTACACTTCAATTCCCAATTCAACAGCCAGAAGGGATATCCCCCATGAAAAATATATCGCCATCGGTGTTGCCTCGCTTTTATGCAGAGGATCTAAATGAATTTCTTTTTAAATTTGACATCCTCTGTCGCATTTATGACTACACCACCAATGCACAGAAGCTGAAAATTTTTCCTACCACTCTGAAAGACAATGCATTACGTTGGTTCATGAGCCTAGGAGGGGGAACCGTCACTACCTGGGACTGGATGAAACAGTTGTTCCTGGAGAAATATCAGGAGTATTTCAATACCAAGGACAAGAGAGAAGAATTGTTTAAAATGGTACAAAGGGACAATAAAAGTCTAGAATATTTTGTTGACAGGCTTTTATATAATGTGCAGAGAGATGGACAGACTAATATGGGGTTAGATGTGCTCAAAATAATCCTACTTTGTGGGATTAGGGAATATTTCCTAGACATGTTGAACCTGTTAGGAAAGGGGGATATCTCAAAGGAGTCCTTTGAAAATATCATTGAACTATGAAAAAGATATTCCAGGGGATCTTTTAAGAACAACCAACGGGACAAATGGGACAAATTAGAACGTGATGTCTTTGACAAAACACAAAATTCATCTAATGGAGGATCCACCCAGGCAGAAATAGGCAATCTCTTTGAAAATTTTAATACATAAATGATGAGCTCCATCTCCTCGGAAATAGATTTCCTAAGGGCAAAGCAAAAACAAGCAGTAGAGGATCTCACACTTGATGTATTCTGCCCTAAATGTAGGAAGAACCACCCTCTAAAGGAGTTCCTGCTCGACAAGGTAGAAGTGTGTCAGTTGTGCAAGCTGAACCATGACACAAAATAATTCCCTTCACTACCTCAAGTGAAGGAAGTTCTGCAGACATCAACTCCAGATGTGGAACCGGATTACTTTATTGCACAGAAAAATCCCTAGCAACCTCGAAATCAAGGTATGGCTCTAGACTTGTTTCCATTTTTGAATAACATGAATAATTGGAATAATATGAAGCACATGAATACACAATTCCCTTCATCTTATTCTAACCCTCAATGGTATCCCTTTCAACCTCCGATGCAAAATTTTAACTCCTGGAACCCCTGGACATAGCCACCAAACCAACAAAATTATTAGTCTCCTAGATGGAGGAACTTCAATCCAGGGAACTAGTTCCCCCATAACCAACCTCCTCAATAGCTTCCACATCAAACCTTTTCTCATCAACCGTACCCTCCTCAACAATATACTCAGCCTTATCAGCAGTCGCAGCTGCAACTATAGAATAACGTTGTCCCCATTATGTCGATACGACCACAGCTTCCTACTCAACCTAACCCCAACCCAAATAATAAAGTAGACCATCAGTTTGAGACTGCCAACATGCCCGCTTACTCCATTACTCATGTACTTCCCTACAACAACATTCACTTACTATCCGGGAGGGTAGTGGAGACTTTGATCATTGAGGATGTTCCATCCTCTGTGTATGAAGAAAGGATGAACCCACAGTATTTATCCAATAAAGCGACTCCCATTATTAAATATGTTGAACATCCCACTAATATGCTGGGTGAAACACAAAAAGACACATTTATCGACACACAACCTACACAATTGATTAGGGAACCACCATACCCTGAAAGATTAATATTACCGAAGGTAGTGGGACAACCTCAATTTAACCTCTTAGGAGAGTTAAAAAATATTTATGTTAAAATTCCACTCCTTCAAGCCCTTCAAGACATACCTATCTATGCCAGAACCATTTGGGATCTATGTAAAAGAAAACTAGGAAGAAAACCCAGGGATCCTCCCACTGTTCATGTCATAGGGAAATTATCTGAATTAATAATGGGGAAAACCCTCTTGGCCAAATACGATGATCCAGGGAATCCCACTGTCACTGTGCAGATTGGGAGCACAAAAATACCCAACGTACTGGTAGACTTAGGTGTAGAAATTAAAGTCATGACCATTGAAAGTGAAACTTGGGCTCACTAATCTCAGGCCAACTCCTACCGTTTTAGAATTGGCAAATAGATCCATTATTAAACCTGAAGGAATCTTGGATGATATCATTATCTCAGTTGATTCTTGGGAGTATCCTGCTGAATTCTTAGTTTTACAACCTAAGTCACAGCTAGGAGGACACCCATTGATCCTGGGAAGGCCCTGGTTAGCTACAGCTGATGCTTGCATCAGCTGTCAGTCTGGGTCTATGACCATATCACATGGAACCGAGATAAAGAACCTCATGCTTTATCCTCCAGCTCGGCCAAGCTTAGAAGTTGTATTTCCCATTATGGATGGAGCCAGAGGAAGAAGAGGGTGTTCAGCCATTATTAACGATAGGGAAGGCCTTCACTTTTAAAGATGAAACTGAAGATGATGCCATTAATAATTTCATCAGTGAACCCACTTCTGTCAATAAGAAAATTTATCAAATCCTGAATGCTACTGTAGGTAAGAGGAACAACAAAATCTCATAGAGGAGACATTAGTCAGTGATACTCACATAGTTCCAGTGTTGAAAAATTTGAAAAGTGTTCCTGTCGAGATAGAGTCTGGAAAAAACCCTGAATATCAATCCCAGTCTTACCCCAGATGAACAGGAACGCCTAATCACTCTCTTAAAAAAACACAAGGGGGGATTTTCCTGGGAGTACACAGACATGAGGGGCATCCCTTCTAATCTATGTACCCATCACATTTATATCAAAAGTGACTCCTATCCTATGTGCCAGCCTCAATGAAGAATGAATCCCAATATTAGGGACATAGTGAAGGAAGAAATTTAGAAACTCTTGGAAGCAAGATTTATATATCCCATTTCAGACAGTGAGTGGGTGTCTCCACTCATGATAGTACCCAAGAAGAATGGTTAATGGAGAGTCTCTATGGACTATAGAGAGCTTAACAAGGCAACATAGAAAGATCACTTTCCCCTACCTTTGATTGATCAAGTACTTGACACCTTATCTGGGAAGAAGTATTTTTCCTTCCTAGATGGGTTTAGTGGGTACAATCAAATCCAGATTGCTCCTGAAGACTAGGATAAAAATACCTTCACCTATCCCTGGGGAACTTTTGCATACAGAGTGCTTCCCTTTGTCTTATGCAATGCACCAGCCACATTTCAAAGAGCTGTGATTGTCATCTTTTCAGAATTAGTTAATGATAGTATGGAAATTTTCATGGATGATTTTACTCCTTATGGAAAAGACTTTGAAGAAGCATTGAAAAACTTGGAAAAGGTTTTAACTCACTGCGAACAGACCCAGCTATCTTTGAGCACTGAAAAGTGCCATATGATGATGAGTGAAGGGGTAGTGTTGGGGCATTTTATATCTGCTAATGGCATCCAGGTAGACCCCTCTAAAATCAAGGTAATAAAAAATATACCTACTCCTGGAACTCAGAAATAAGTGCGAAGTTTCTTAGGGCATGCTGGATATTACAGAAGATTTATAAAAAACTTTTCCAAACTTGCCTCTCCTTTGTTTTCATTGTTAATGAAGGATGTGCAATTTACTTGGAATGAGGCATTCCAGACAACATTTGTTAAACTTAAGGAGAATCTGTCCAAATCTCCCATCCTAAGAGGGCCCAATTGGTCCCTGTCTTTTCACATTTCTTCAAATGCCTCTGATACCGCCATTGGAGCAGTTTTAGGACAGCAGGATGGTCAAGCACCTTATGCAGTTTATTATATTAGCAAAAACTTAGCCCCTGCTGAACTTAATTATACTATTACTGAGAATGATTTTTTAGCCATTGTTTACTCCATTAACAAATTTCGACATTATATCATTAGATATCCTACCTTTGTGCATATTAACCACTCGACCATCAAATATATAATGAATAAACCTATTACAAATGCTCGGGTAACTAGATGGCTGTTATTATTACAAGAATTTGATATCACCATTATAGATAGACCTGGAAAAGAAAATGGTGTTGCTGATTTCTTATCTCGTTTTACTAACAGTGATGATAATTTTCCTGTTGAGGACTCTTTTCCAGATGAACACTTATTTGCAGTTTCAGCTCACCCCCCTTGGTATGCAGATGTCTCTAACTACTTGGCTGCAAGGATGATTCCGACACATTTGTCAAAAAGAGAAAAGAGGAAAATTATTCAACAGAGTGCCAGGTATTGTTGGATAGATGGTCATCTCTTCTACACAGGCCCTGATCTTGAGATTAGAAGATGTGTAAGAGAAGATGAAATATTCCATATTTTGAAGGCCTGCCATGACGAGCCTTGTGGGGGAAATTTTGCAGACAGGAGGACACGACACAAAGTGCTGAGAATGGGCTACTATTGATTGACCCTTTTTAGGGATGCAAAAAGATATGTCTAGTCTTATGACAACTTCCAGAGGATGGGCCAACCTAACAGATTGGATCAAATGCCTCTTCAACCATAACTATTGGTTGAACCTTTTGATAGATGGGACTTAGATTTTGTTGGTCCTATCCGCCCTCATTCCAGGAGGAAAGCCTACATCTTGGTTTGTACCGACTACATGACGAAATGGGTAGAAGTTGTGGCTTTGGTAAAATCCAATGACCAGGCTGTGATCGATTTCCTGTATGGTGAAATATTTACCCGTTTTGGAGTACCCAAGGAGGTGGTTATAGATGGAGGACCTCAGTTTGTGTCACATCAATTTGAATCTTTGCTACGGAAGGACCATATTTAGAACCGGATAGCTTCACCATACCATCCCCAGGCCAATGGCTAGGTGAAAAGCACTAACAAAGTTATTGAATCCATCCTTACCAAAATGGTAAGGAGCCATTGTAGATATTTAGCTGATAGACTTCTGAAAGCATTGTGGGCATATCATACTACTTGGTGCAATACTACAGGTTTCTCTCCTTATGACTTGGTGTATGGGAAAAGTGTTGTCTTCCCCATTTAATTTGAAATCAAGACTTTGAAGACAGCTACAGAGGTAAAATTAGATGTGACCGAAGCCCAGAAGAGAAGATTGAATCAATTGAATGAACTTGATGAGAACTGTTTAGCTACTATGGATCAGACAATATTAATCCAGCAATAGAGATCCAAATGGCACAACCGATTCATCAAAAAGAAAGTCTTCTTAGAAGGAGACTAGGCATTATTATATGATTCAAGATTCAAAAGGGACTTCAAGGGTAAGTTACGCACAAGATGGTTGGGCCCATACCTGGTAGATAGAGTATTTGATAATGGTACAGTCCACCTGGTAACCATTGATGAGAATCATGCACCATTATTTGCTAATGGTCACAGGTTGCAACTGTACCATAAGCCCATTTCAAAAGACGCATTCACTTCACAGATTGCAGCTGATTTGGAATACTAGTTAGAACAAGGGAAGGAATCTTTCTCTACCCTTGTCAATCTTTAGATAATCGCTATAATTCTTACATAAATTTTTGTACATAAATAAATTGATATTTTTACTATTATTTTTTAGATTTTTCCTCTATACTTGATCCATTTTTTTTTTAATAAAATGTGCAGGGATGCGCCTAAGGAGCAGTGGTCATTATCGGGCCTATCGACCAAGGCCATCCTTTTGTAACTTCCTGCATTAGAAGAAAACTCTTTGAACAAGTTTGTTGCAGCTACAACACTGTAATACTTTTCCTATTTTTCTGTTTTTCTGCAGCTGCAACACCGTAAAATACCGCCCTTTACCCCGTTCTGTGCAGCTGCAACACCGTAATACTTTTCCTATTTTTTTGTTTTTCTGCAGCTGCAACACCGTAAAATACCTCCCTTTACCCCGTTCCACGCAGCTGTAACACCATAATACTTTGCCTATTTTTTCATTTTTCTGCAACTGCAACACCATAAAATACCTCCCTTTACCCCATTCAGTGTAGCTGCAACACCGTAAAATCCTACCCTTTACCCCATTCCGTGCAGCTACAACACTGTAAAATCCCACCCTTCACCCTGTTCCATGTAGTTGCAACACTGTAACTTAATGCCTTCTTCTGATTTCGGCAGCTGTGACACCATTTCACTTTGTCCATTTTTACCTTTTCCGACAATTGCGACACCATTCCATTTTTACTATGTTTACCTTTTCTGACAGCTGCGACTCCACCAAAACTGGCTGATTTCTCTATAATTCATGGTTGTGACTCTGCCAAACTGCTTGATTTCTCTATGGTCCAGGGCTATGACTCCTCCATTATTGGCAAAAATCTTTGCAACCTTGGTTAGTGACTCCTCCAGATCTGGCCCCGACTCCTGATGCCGACGATTCCTATTTACTTGACAGCATTCATTATGTTTCCGACAAGGTTGACATGATGGTTTTGGTCTGCCAGTAGAAAAGGTCATTACATCATGCCTGCAATAATTATTAAATTTAAATGGCTACACTTCGCACGCTTTACTATTCTCAAAGGTCACCGTTCATCACATATTTTCGAAGGTATGGTTTTGATTATTTACTTGATTAATCATTAACTAGATTTGACAACATTAATCATACCTTCCTTCCTGTGCCCCTTATTACACCTGCATACCTTCAAATTTCCACTAGTATGAATTAATGGCCATTTAAGTTACCTAATAACCACCACCTCTCCTATTTTGGGATAAAATTCCAAACATTTCCATGCTCTTGAAACTTTCCGAATTTACCCAACTCTACTCTCAACTGTTCATGCATAATCTATGCTTTAACCTCCATTGTCGAGACCTGTAATCTATCAGACTGATAAAGAATTCAGAATTCAAACAAAAATGGGTATCCCAGCTCAGCATGAACCTCCAAATATGCGAGAATTGAGAAGAAATGCCGAATTTTTCACTATTTTGAAGTTGCGGGCTAGATTGAATTCTTCCAACGCCTGAATGGGTTTCATCAAGAGATAGCTCTACAATTTGCCTTAAATATTATAGAAACCTACTCAGAGGATCAGGGGTTACGTATAGAAGTCTCTAAATCAATAGTGGCTGAAGTCACTGGCCTTCCTCAAGTGGGAAGAGACTGGTTTGGTCGAAGAACCCCCAATGTTGCTGCAATACAGGATTTTCTGATAGAGGGGGAGCAAATTCGTCAGTCAAGGAGAGGGATAGAGTTACAGTCACTACCTCGGCCATGGGATCAAGTAGAATTTTTCCTCAAGAAGTATATCACCTATGAAGGTAGGTGTCAAACTGTTTATTACTCTGAACTTTCTCTATTATCTCATCTTTGCCATAAGGCCTTACTGAACATTCCATTTTATCTATTCAATGACCTACACCATATGGCAGGGTTTGTTAGAACATCCAAGCATCCAAACTCCTCCCTTACCCACCATGGCCTAATCAAATTAATAATTTTATGGGCCTTAGCTCAACAAAACGAAACCTGGGAGCAATTCATAGGTCAAATTCAGATAAACCAGGAACCCACCCTTTTGCCTGGCATTCCAATAGAAGAAGAAGTAGAAGTACCTATACTCTTGGGGGTTGTTCAAAACCAAGAGGAGCCTGCAAATGAACAGTTGGGGGGAAATGAAGAGCAACAAGAGGATCAAAGTACCTCCAATTTAGTTGGGGAGAGAAATGAGACTGGATCATATGATCAATCAAATGACCAAGTAAAAAAAGTGGAGGAAAATGCACGAGAAAACCCTGTGGAGAGATTAAGTAATATGGAAGCTCTGACAGTAGTGGCTGAAGCTAGAGAGGAATTAGATGATGCAATAGCTGAAGCCAAGGATGTTAGAGCCATGATAATGGAAGGAAACACAGAGGTGTTGACCATTGAATCTTCCCCTGAATGGGGGGGAACTCTGATTGAGGAAGAACAAGAAAACACTGAGATAAAGGATATCCCTTCCACATCAGCTGCAAATATGGAGATTCCTGCACCACAGAGGAAAAGGAGGAGATCAAAAGAAGAGATACAAGAATCACCATCAATAAGACGAAAAAGAACCAGGTCAGTTACAACAGCTGAAGCAGCACAGGCAAGATGGGAAACCCTAGAAGCACAGATCCAATTCCCCATTCTGAGACCCAAAGAAAATGATGCCCCACAGGAACCGGCTACAGAAGAACCTCAAATTGAGGGACTTCTGTAAAAAAATGGTCTATTGTACAAAAATGGTCTATTAAAAGAGGAAGTACAATCACTTCAGAAAGAACTAGAAAATTGGAAGGAAGCATGCAGGAAGCAGGTGGAAAGGAAGTTGCACACACTGGTTGAAGCTGCAGACCAATTAGAAGGATGACCTCCAGCTGAGGATGGTGAGGAGGAAGAAAGAGTGGTATGCACTATGTGTGGAGAAATATTTAACTAGTCGGGATACGAAGTCATAGTTTGTGCCTTTGTGACACAAAAACCCGTACCTGCATCTGTGGAAGTACAAGGACATGAAGCACCAAATATAGAAGCGGGGGATGAAGAAATGATCCCTGGTACAGAAAAGGGGGAAAATGAAAAATTACAGTCATAGCCAACAGAAGAAGGACAATCTGATTGGAAGGATGGTGAAGCTCCCAAAGATCAACTCCAACAAAGGGAAGTAGCAGATAAACAGGGTACTGATACACAAGAACCATCATTTCTGAATATTCCTGTTGAAGTTGCCACCCAAACTGGGACAGATGAACCAGAGGATGAAATTATTCCTGATTTTATTGAAGAAGTCAATGCTGTGACTCCTGAGCCGTCCCAGGGCACTGAAATAATATAGATGGAACCTCAGCAACAGAATGATGATGAATTTGAACAGGATGCTGATACACAAGAACCAACATCCTTGAATATTCTCATTGAAGTTGCCACCCAAATGGGGGAATATGAACTAGAGATTGAAAATATTCATGAATTTAACAAAGAATTCTACGCTATGACTCCTGAACCGTCTCAAGACACATATTTAATAGAAATGGAACCCCAATAGAAGTAAAATGAGGAATTTAACTAGGATGTTGTTACACAAGAACCAACATCCCTAGAAATATTTGTGAAGATTCTTAGGCAGCAACAAGAAATCAATCCCAAAATGGACATCATTCCTGATTTGGATTTAGGAGAGGATGAACAAATGCAATCACAATCCTCGGGGGACACTGAAATACTTGAAGAATAGCTCCATATTGCAGAAGACATGGAATCAACTCTACAACCCTAGCATCATGAAGAAATAGAAGGGCAGGGATCTATTACACAAGAACCAGTGGCCTTACATCCCCCTATTGAAGCTGTAGCTAAAAATAAGGCAAATAGGGAGATCAAAATTCAAGAGGAGGTTGTCACACAAGAACCAACACCTTCACAATCAGCTTCTAAGGTTTCTATAGGAGAACTCCAAGGAGAGGATGTTGTTACACAAGAACCAACATCCCCAGAAGTTGTTTTAGATGCACCTATGGTTGAAGTTGTTGCAAGAGAAATTCAAGGAAGGGATGATGTTACACAAGAACCAGCACCCCCAGAAGTGATTTCAGAAGTACAGGATGTTCAAATTGGAACATCGGGTGATAAGGTATGGACTCAACTTCCTCAAAATTTTGTCAATTTGGATTCTAATAATGAAGAGCATGTTGAATATGAAGAAATCCTGAAGTTGACAAAAGAACTCTCAATCCTAAGAATAGAAGTGAGAAAGTGGAGGATTTAGGTGGAGAGGTATCAAGAAGGGATGGTTTCCCTTGTTGAACATAGGAAGACCATTAGGGAATGTAAGGAAAAGTTGGCAGAAGAACTCATGTCCCAGAAACTTAGTGGGGAAGAGTTACAGAAGGAGCTAAAGGAGCTGAAAAAGTTCAAATCCATGCAGGTGGAAAATATCAGGTGTATACTCTTTCTCAAGAATTGTTGGGTGCTAGAGTACCATCCTCCTCTTACCCTGTGTTTTTTATTTGAGCAGTTCATTTGGTTTAAACTGAGGGCTGTAAAATAAGGGATACCATATGAAATAGTGACCTCAGCTAAATTCCTGGAAGCATTTCTGGAAAGTGACTTTGAGGAGTAGAATTTGCTATGTGAGCTTTATTTGCATGAGTTGGCTTGTCCCTTGGACCACCATTCGAATCCTATCCCTTTCTCAGGTAATGTTCAGCTGAGGGATTTTTCCTCCTTTGTTAGCAATCATGTTCAGTGGGAAATATACTTCCAAATTTTCTCTCATAATGAGGCCCACTCTAACCTTTGGATTCAAAGTGAGCCTCAGAACCCTCATCTTCTCCTTGCTCGTCATAAGAATGTACTCTCGTGTCCCATCCAATCTTAGCGGATAATGGAACTTCAAGAAAAGGTTGTTTCTACTTGTGTAAACCATATTCCCAAGAATCAACAATTGGCTTTGGAAGGTAGCCAGCACAGATGGTAGGTTTCCTCTTCAACCCTGAGAAATAGAGATCCCTACTGTTACAGGAATTTTGAACATGCACTTTCCAGGTTTGAGGGATATGTTGGATGCATGAAGGAATGTGGGGTTAATTGCATGGGACTCAAATTCAAATTTCATCTCATCTGGTGGCCAACAAAACCATACAAGGAAGACTTCTCATTAACAAGGGCAGAAGAGTAGAGGTGTTGGAGATATTGGGTTGTCTATAAGGGATTCTTGGAAAAACAGGGAACGCCTGAATTCCCATATAAGTTTTATTCTCTCCATGAATGAAGTACAATTCCAGATTCATATTCAAATTAATGGAGGTTGTTTCATGGGGACATGCAACAAGATAGTTAGGGGGAGATGTTAGGCCCAAAAATGACCCCTTTTGACCACCTTTATCTACCCCTTTTTTCCTCATCCTACTCTATTATGTACACAAAACAGATGTTTTTCCTTCACTCGGTCCTTCAATTCATACAGGTATGGTTAATCATCGTCTTATTTTATTAATGCTTAGGATTGTTGTAATCAAGGCTTTACATCTTAAATTATGCTAACATATGGTGGTTTTATAAAGATAATTCGAGATGTAAAGGATATAGGTGTAGTAGGCCAAACATGCCAAGAGAGGGATGAACATTTATTGCTGAGATGATCGCCATTCATTCCATTGTTTCCCAAAGAACGTGGTCCAAGGATATTATTCCATGCAAGTTGTACAAAGGTAGCTGCAACAGGCTGCAACAGATTCTCAGGCAACAATGCACCGCTGCTAAAAAATAATTGCAATCCATGGAGTATCTTCTCAATTGATCGTGATCGTCATTTCTGGATCGAGTAACAGCCTTCCTATATTTTCTGCTTTCATCTTGTTAGATTTTTATCATTAATCTAGCAATATATTAGAATCTTTAACTGAGATAATAACAAGCACAACAACCAAACACAAGAGCCAATGAACACAGTGTTTATCCTCAGGAAAACCATAAATGGTGAAAACCCCGCAACTTCCTCAGAGATAGAATCAGCACCAAAAGTAAAGCCCCAAAATAGTAAGGTGATCTCCCGACAGTAGTAACCTCTTTCTTTCTAGCCCCAGTGTCTTCTCCTTCCTCAACTATGTGCTACACTTGATTGTGTATGAGATGTGTGATAAATAGAGATTCCAGCTCTCTATTTATACTAATTCCCAACTTGACTAAACCCTAATATGGTCGACCTCTCTAGGAGAGTCTAATAATTCTAGTGCCCCGGAACTGCGAGGACTTTAACCCTTAGCCAATAGGAGGGTTACCCACAATGACTTGACATGACTTATTTACATTATAGAACTTCCCGATAGGAACATCGAGGCATGACATGAATCAAGTACATCCTGGAATAAACATCAGGTTACAATACATAAGAAATACAAGTGAAATATATTCTGAAGTTACATATACATTAACACTCCCTCTTAACTAGGAAGGTATTCTTTCGACACAATTTTCAACACAAGTCTTCTTCTCTGTATCATCTGGATCATCATTGAGTCCTCATCATCTTCAAGTCATATTCATCTTCAATTCATCTTCATCTTCAGTTCATCTTCATCTTCAAGTCATCTTCATCATCGGATCTAGATCATCACTCAATTTGGATCATCATCACTGGATATGGATCATCACTTGATCTAGATCATCATCACTGGATCTAGATCATCACTTGGTCTAGATCATCACTGCTGGATCATCATCACTGAATCATCACGAGTGCTATCTCTTGATTCTTCTTGTCACAGGAAGTTCTATAGAGCTAGCCATTTTTCATGTTGGATGTACATCTACAGAGCCAGTCCTTTTTCATACTAGATGTATCATCACACAGAGCTAGTCCTTTTTCATACTAGATGTGGCATCCACCCAGAGCTAGTCCTTTTTTGTACTAGATGAGTCTTCACAGACCCAGTCCTTTTTCATACTAGATGTGGGATCCACCCAGAGCTAGTCCTTTTTCATACTAGATGAGTCTTCACATACCCAGTCCTTTTTCATACTGGGTGTGGCATCCACACAGAGATAGTCCTTTTTCATACTAGATTTGTCTTCACAGAGCCAGTCCTTTTTCATACTGGGTGTGGCATCCACATAGAGCTATTCCTTTTTCATACTAGATGTGTCTTCACAAAGCTAGTCCTTTTTCATACTGGGTGTGGCATCCACACAGAGCTAGTCCTTTTTCATACTAGATGTGTCTTCACAGAGCCAGTCCTTTTTCATACTGGGTGTGGAATCCACACAGAGCTATTCCTTTTTCATACTAGATGTGTCTTCACAGAGCCAACCCTTTTTCATGCTAGATGTGGAATCCACAAATACACCTGACAATGGAAGGAACCAATCCTCTCACTATGCCATAGTTCTTACATCTGACCATGTAAGGAACCAATCCTCTCACCATGTCGAAAGGGAACAGCACTTATATCTGACCATGTAAGGAACCAATCCTCTCACCATGTCATAAATGCACAACACTTACATCTGACCATGGAAGGAACCAATCCTCTCACCATGTTAGAAAGGCACAGCATGGACACATCACTTCCTCTTGGGAGGAATCTCGATCTAGAGAACACCAAGCTTCTCCCTGAAGTACTCAAACTTCACCCTAGCCAATGGATTAGTCAACACATCAGCTATATGTTCATCCGTAGCAACATACTAGAACTTCACTGCTCCTCTCTACACCATATACCTGATATAGTGATACTTGATCTCAATATGCTTTGACTTGTCATGGAACACCGGGTTCTCCAACAACTTCACACAACTCTAGTTGTCACAGTATATAAAAGTAGCATCTAACTCGAGATCAAATAAATCAGACAGTAGCTTCCTGAGCCATACTTCCTCAACAACTAGTTGAACAGGCTATGACATATTTTGCTTCAGCTATACTCAGTGCCACCCAGGATTGCTTCCTGCTAAACCAAGAGATCACACATGATCCCATACTGAAGCAACACCCTAAAGTGCTCTTCCTATCGATGGTAATTCCTGCCCAGTATGAATCAACATAACCCTCAAGGTTAATCCTTTGATCAGTCTTATACTTGAGCCCATAATCAACTGTACCCTTCAAGTACCTCAGAATATGCTTGTAGCAATCAAGTGAACATGTCTTGAATCTGTCAAGAATTGGCTCAAGGTGTTCACAACAAAGAAAATATCTAGTCTCATGTTCGTCAGGTACATCAAGGAACCAATCATCTGATGATACACCATGGCATCAACTGACTCTGATGAAGCATCACTTAATAGCTTCAGGTTTGATTCCATATGTGTGGTTAATTCCTTGTAGTCCATCATCCCAAATCACTTCAGGATCTCTACTGCATACTTCCCTTTTCCAAGGAAGATTCCATCCGCATTCTGCCACACCTCCATAGCTAGAAAATAATGCAGCATACCCAATTCCTTCGTTTCAAACTCAGCATCAAGCTTCCTCTTCATATCCACAATCAACCCATCCATACCTGTTACAAATAGATCATATACATATAGTAGGAGCATCACTGGGTTGCCATCTTCAACCTTGTGGTAAAGGTTGGAATGTGCTTTACTCATGGTAAAGCCCAAACTGGATAGGAAGCTATCAATTATGCCGTACCATGTCCTAGGTGCCTGTTTCAAGTTGTACGAGGATTTATTCAATCTAAACATATGAGAATCCCTGTCATGTGACTCAAAACCGAGTGGTTGGTCCACATACACTTCCTCTTCCACTACACCATTCAAGAAAGCAGTCTTGACATCCATCTGGTGTATCTTCCATTTCATTACTACAGTGAAAGCAAGTACTAATCTGATAGAAGTGTATCTAGCCATAGGTGCAAAAGTTTCTTCATAATCTATTCCTTCTTTCTAGGAGAAACCATGAGCAACAAATCTTGCTATATATTTTTCAATGCTACCATCTGCAACATGCTTGATCTTGTAGATCCATTTGGAAGTTATGACAGACTTCCCTTCTAGTCTTGGGACTACATCCCAAACATCATTCTTCATGATCGACTGATACTCTTTGATCATAGCATCCTTCCATTCTTTTCGTTATGTTGCTTCTTCATAATTGGAAGGTTCTTTATCGATGAAATCGCATAATAAGGCTACATATCTTGAACAAGATCTGGTCCTCTTTCTTTCTCTGTGATTCTCTTCTGGAGCCCCATATCTTTCTGCACCTTGGATAGCTTCACGTACCCAAGCAGGTTTCCTCTTATGAGGATTCTTCTCCTGAGGTGGATCTACAGGTTCTTGTGGTTCTTCAAATTCTCGATCTTCTTCTTGATTTTCTTCATTCATGGTTATATCATGAGTTCTGGGTGTTTTTGCTTCTTCGGTTTATTCAGTAGGTCTTTTTCTGGATTTGTTGTACATTGAGTCTTCATCAAATGTTACATCCCTACTGATGTTGATCTTTTTGAATCCTAGGAAGTATATTCTATAAGCCTTCGAGATTTCAGAGAATCCCACAAAAATCCCTTCTTTCCTGAAGGATCTCATTTTGTTTTCTTCTCTTTTGGAATGTGAATGTACACTAGATAGCTGAATATTCTGAGATGGCTAAATTCTAGTTTCTTGTCGAAGAAGACTTCTTCAGTCGTCTTGTTCTCGAGTACTCTTTGTGGACTACGGTTCTGTACATACGTTGTTGTTCTGGTTGCTTCTGCCCATAGATGCATACGAAGATCTTGATCATGAAACATTTCTCTTGTAGCTTCCATGATAGTTCTATTCTTCCTTTTTGCAATCCCATTCTGTTGTGGATTATATGGGGTGGACAATTCCCTCTTAATCCCTGAGTCTTTGCATAACTATTTGAATTCATTTGAAGTGAATTCTCCACCATTATCTAATCAAAAAGTCTTGATCTTCTTTTCAGTGTGGTTCTCGATCAAGGCTTTGAATTCCTTGAACTTGCTGAATACTTCATCTTTGTTCTTCATGAAGTAAATCCATGTCTTCCTAGACAAGTCATCAATAAAAGAAACATAGTACACATACCCTCTTAGTGAGCTTGATGACATTGGTCCGCATACATCGGAGTCGATGATTTCCAAGATTCATTTTGCTTTGCTTTCGCTACTTGGAAATGCCTTCTTTTTGTTCTTTCCTTTCGCACATCCTTTGCAAACCCCTTCATGTTTTGCTTGAATTTCTGGAAGACCTTCAACAGATTTGCTTTCAAGTGGTAGTGCTCTGTAATGCACATGTGCAAGCCTTCTATTCCAAAGTTCATTTGGTTCTACTGAGTCATGAACCAAAGCTTGTTCTGGTTGGCCCTTCAACTTGTATAGACCTCCTTCTTGTTCTCCAATCACTATTGCATGATCAAAAGTCTTTTCCTTTGGCCACATAAGAAGTTGGCCATCTACAAAAGCAACCCCCGTTCCTTTTGCATCCAATGCAGATATGGAGAGGAGATTCTTCTTTAGTCCTAGAACAAATAATACATTCTTCATCTTCATAGACTTTCCAGAGTCTAGTTTATAGGAGGATTCACCACTACCTTTTATTGGATACTGGTAGTCATCCCTAAGTTTCACCTTGTGAGGTGACTCATGTTTATATAGTTTCACAAATGATTCTTTGAATCCCATCATATGCTTGGAAGAACCACTATCTATGAGCCAATCATTGCTTCCATGTGAAACAGCTCCCATGAGAGTGGAGATCAGTACATATTCTTCATCACTTGAAGAATCACTTTCTTGTCTAATTCTCTTTGTGGAAGGTTCATCATCCTCTGCAACATGAGCATGATGTCTTCTCTTGTTTCCCTTCTTCTTCTTTGAATTCCCTTTTTTAGGGAATAATTTGGATATGTGACCTTTCTCATCACATGTGTAACATCTAACAGTAACCCAATCTCTTCTAGACTGATGAGACTTACCTTTGGAGTGATGATGGTCCCGTTTGGTTTTCTTGGTGTGGGTTGTGAGAGCTTGATATTCACTTCCCATATTTTCTTCTCAAGCTGCTATCTGAGCTTCTTCTTGAGAGCATTCTTCTCATAGTCTGCTAAACTTGACTAACTTCTTTCTAGCACAGATCCCTTGAATGAAAGATTCCCATGATCTAGGGAGACCATTCAACGTATTCATCACAATCTCTGCATTTTCCACTTCTTCATCTACTACTTCCATCTGTTCCTTGATCTGAGATACCCTTGTAAAGTAATATTGGATGGTCTCATCATTTTGGATCTTTACATTCTTCAGTTGGTTTCTCAGAGTCATCTTTCGATTTATGTTCTTCCCTTCAAACAATTTGGTTAGGGCATCAAACATAGCTTTAGGTGTCTTTAGGGAGGATACCTGTGGTATGAGGTGATCCTTGATAGAATCAACAATGATTCTCTTTGTCATAACCAACTTCTTCTTATGTAAGGCCTTAGCCTCATCTCCCTCTGGAACTGGAACCTCCTCACTAATATAGGAGTCCAACTCATTTTCTTCCAAGACTAGGGAGATTCTATACTTCCAAGCTCAGAAGTTATCAGCTCCCTCAAGCTTTTCATCAAGCTTGGTATGATGATACATCTTAAACTGAGAACCTCAAATGGAAATACAAAATATTTATATCTTACCAGGTCAAGATGTCGGATCTGGATTTGGAGCTGAAATCCTGCAGTGTTGGTTCAGTAGCAGATTAGGCTTTTGATTTTTCAAAGTTCTATCCGACCAAATGATTTGAATTTGATCCCTAACTTCAATTTTGAGGAGGAGATCAATCTAGGCCTGGGCTCACTGAAAAATTCCTCTTCTGTGAAAAGCCCTAATTTCCGGCAGTTGTGTCGGGTCCAAAACTCAAAAACCTCAGAATTGGATTCTGCTTCGATAGAAAGATGCGCCCTAGGGAGGAGAGTTATTCCAACTTTATTTTGCTGAAAATATGTGGAGAGAGATCCACAAAGTAGGAATCCCTAGTTCCCGCAGCTACACAGTGTATTCTTCTCAGGTTAGCTCTGATACCATGTTAGATTTTTATCATTAAGCTAGCAATACATTAGAATCTTTAACTGAGAGAATAACAAGCACAACAATCAAACACAAGAGACAATGAAAACTATGTTTATGCTTGGGGAAACCATAAATGTTGAAAACCTCACAACTTCCTCAGAGATAGAATCAACACCAAAAGTAAAGCCCCAAAATAGTAAGGCGATCTCCCGACAGCAATAACCTCTTTTTGTCTAGCCCCAATCTTCTCCTTCCTCAACTATGCACTACACTTGAGTGTGTATGAGATGTGTGATAAATAGAGAGGCCAGCTCTCTATTTATACTAATTCTCAACTTGACTAAACCCTACTAGGGACGACCTCTCTAGGAGAGTCTAATAACCCTAGTGCCCCAGCACTGCAGAGACTTTAACCCTTAGCCAATAGGAGGGTTACCCACAATGACTTGACATGACTTGTTTACATTATAGAACTTCCCGATAGGAACATCGGGGCATGACATGACTCAAGTACATCCTGGAATAAACATCGGGTTACAATACATAAGAAATACAAGTGAAATACATTCTAAAGTTACATATACATCAACACATCTTGCCACGACTGTAATAGCTTATCGTAATTAGGGCAGCCTAAAGATCAGAGATGTTCATGGCTGCCCGATAATAGTGGGAAGATGTTATGATTGTAATTGCATAAATACTAGGAACTATTTCGAGCCAGTGGTTGAAAAAAATTAATCAAATTATTGTATCAGCTGTGAATGAGGTTGTGTGCTCATCCGCCATTTTAATACAAGGAGTTTGATTTTTCAGATCTCGGTGTTCTAATGTGTGTTACTTCCAGTATCTCTGTGTGAAGGTTGGGCACGCCTTCCCACAGGTATTTCTGAGTTAATTAGGTATTTTATTTATTCTATTGTGTGGTTTGAATTTTGTGATAAATTCCCTTATTTACAGTAAGCTGCAATAGTCATTGATTTGTTGTGTGCTCATTGGAATGATCAGTAATTGCATCCCATGTAAGCTGCAGTGGTGTGGTGTGACAGTCAACTGTGTAGGTTAACTTTATCTTATGCAACTGTGTGATAGCTGTGACAGCCCTGTTCATCCCTAGCTCTTTCAATTGTTGTTTTCTTTAGATCCTTGCAGTTTATTTCTTCACATTTATAATTGCATAACTTAATTCCTGTACTTTGAATTTCTAGAATAAGTTGAATTAAGACAGTTGAGATGGATCTTCAGATGGTTTGGTAATTAAGGATTTAACTTTCTACAAAAGTAATCTAGATGTTATTTCCTGAATCTTTCAATTCTATATTAAAGATTGTAAGAAGGTATTTGTGATTGCATTCTTAAGAAGGTAAGCTAGATTAAGTAGATTATGGGATTAGTTTGGCTAAACAGGAAAGTAGGGTCATTCATTTACAGCATCAGCTACTTAGCGTTTAAAGCATATACAGTGCACATTATCCTTGAAATAAGAGACTTCCCTGGGTTGACAATTTATATCGAACACTCTGTATTTTGGCTTTAATTAACTTGCATATAGGGTGCCCAACATGTACATGATATGATATTGCACAATGCCATGTTAGATTCTGTTGCATCTCATAATATAATGCCAAGGGTGGTTCTAGAAATTATGGGATTGGAGATTACCAGGACTTACAGAGACCTGTATTCTTTTGATTCCAGGAATTTAATATGTATGGGATCGATAGAAGATATGGTGGTAAGCCTTACACAACTTCCAACCAAGAGTATTGTTATGGATGTTATAGTAGCTGACATTCCTCCCAAGTTTGGTTTTTTGTTGTCAAGATATTGGGCATCAAAATTGAAAGGAACCTTACAAATGGATATGTCGTATGCCACCATTCCTTTATTTGGAGGAAACAAAAGGTTGTATAGAGACAAGAGGTTAGCCTATGTGGTCAACAGTCGAGATAAGCCTGAAAATTATCCTATTTATGATGTTGACACTAATTTAGGATCCTCTATATTTTTTAATGATGGCCCTCACACTGATCCTGAAATTCATGTACACATAGAGTTAAAGGAGGATGAATAATTTGCAAAAAGATAGTATGCTTTAGAAAAGAAACAGAATGAAGAAGGATTGTGGACTATGTATTTTGATGGGTCCATAAGTAAGATTGGGGCTAGTGTTGGTGTGTACATTATTTCTCCAATCATATATTTTAAAGCTTTATCTTATAAATTGGCTTTTGAATGTACTAATAACATGGCAGAGTATGAAGCTCTGATGTTGGGTTTGGATTCTTTGAAAGATATGGGACAAAAAATAATAGAAGTATTTGGGGATTCAGAACATGTGATGAACAAGGTGAATGATAGTTACCAGACAAAACATCCCAGGATGAGGGCTTACATGAATGAAGTTTGGGACATGTTTGGAAATTATTTTACAGAGCATAAAATTAGAGTAGTCCACAGAATTGAAAATCAAGTGGATGATTCTTTGGCTATAGTTGCTGGTAAATTCAAAACTCCCATTTATTCTCAGAAAAAAAAAAAAAAAAAGTATAAAGTCAAAGTTGTAAATAGACTTCAATACCCGATAACTCCAAATACTGGCAGATGTTTGATGATGATATGCATATAAAAATATATTTGGAGATGTCGGATGAGTTTGAAAATACTCAGATTGATACAAAAAATGAAAATTTAGAAAACTTCCAAGATGATGTACAGACTGAAGAAGAAAAATATGAAAACAAAAAATTGAAAAACATGATAGGGGGAAAAGACATAATTCAGTTAAAGAGTAATTTTATTCTAAGAAGTTTGATTCCCCTAGAGAATATTTTTGACCAGAATGATGTTGAAAAGGATCCCAAAATTCAGCCTGCTAAGAATGTTGTTGAATATTAGAACATAGGTACTAAAGAAATGCCCAAAATCATAAAACTGTCCAAAAATTTGTCTACAAAAGAAAAAGAGGAATACATAAATTTGATGAAGAAATACACAGATGTATTTTCTTGGAGATATGAAGACCTGAAAGAGTATGATACCTCTATCATATGACACACTATCCCAATTAAAAATGGAGAAAAAAATCATTCAGACAAAAGCTAAGAAGAATAAACCCCATGTTGATTCCTGTGATAGAGAAAGAAATAAAAAAATTGTTCAATGCTAAAATTATTGTAACTCTAATATTTTCTAAGTGGGTGGAAAATTTAGTACTTGTTAGAAACAAGAACAGTGAAATCATGCTTTGTGTGGATTTCAAAAATCTTAAAAAAGTTTTATTAAATGACAACTGCCCATTACCAAAGATGGACCACATTCTACAAAAGGTAGTAGTAGCTAAGAGTATTTCTACCATGGATGTATTCTCAGGTTATAACCAAATCAAGGTGCTTCGTGATTACCAATAGAAGAATGCCTTTAATACACCATGGGGTACATTCATGTATGCCAAGATGCCCTTTGGTTTGATGAATGCAGGGGATACATTTCAATAAGCCATGGATATAGCATTTGTAGATGAAAAAGATAAATGTGTAGTGATAGACATGGATGATATAACTGTTTATTCCAGGTCAGATAGGGAACATGTGAAAAATTTGGAGAAGGTTTTTCTAAATGTAGAAAGTATGGTATCTCACTGAATCCCAAGATGACTAATTTTTCATTGAAAGAGGGAAAACTGCTAGGACATATCATTCAAAAATATGGTATTAAAATTGATCCAAAAAGAGTCAATTTCATTTTAAAGGTTGAGGAGCCTAGGAGCAAGAAAGAGGTGCAGTCATTTATTGGACATGTAATTTTTTTTTGAGAAGATTCAATCCTAGATTTGATGAAATATTGAGAAACATTACCAATATTTTGAATAAAGAGAATGAAATAAAATGGACATTGGATGCTAGGAAATCCTTTAAAGATATCAAGAAGGCTATCACTGAAGCTCTAGTTTTAGTGTGTCCAGTTTTTACTAAAGGTTTCATAGTATTTTCTTATGCATCTGAGCATACTATAGTCGGATTCCTACTACAAAATAACAACCAGAATGCTGAGCACCCTATGGATTTCTTTAGCAAGGTGCTCAGAGATGGAGAGATAAAGTATAATATCATGGAAACCATGCCTATGCTTTGGTGAAATCTTTAAAGGATTTTAGAGTATACATTCTCCATTCACATATTGTTGCATATGTCCCAAGTAATGTGGTAAAGAGAAACCTCACTCAGCCAGATCCAGAAGGTAAAAGGGAGAAGTGGGTTGTTGTATTGTTTGAGTGTGATATTGAAATCAAGCCTAAAAATTTGATCAAAGGACAGGGACTTTCCAAATTAATGACAGATTCTAATTGGTTGAGTAAAACAAGAGCTAGATCTGTAAAACTAAAGGCTACTAAGTTCTGCATTATCAATCAATATTGATCTATACTGGAGGGACCATGATGGTGTGTTGTTAAATTTCCTATTGGAAAATTAACCTCAAAAAACAATGAAGGAATTTAATCAAGGAGATTGTGGAGGACACCACTCTTGGAAGGTAACAACTAATAAGATTCCGAGAGTTGGTTTTTATAGGCCTTCTTTGTTTCTGACATTTATAAAGAAGTTACTACATGTCATCAGTGTCAGATATTTGATGGAAACAGAAAGCTGGTTTGACTCCCTCTTAACCCAATTTCAGTAAAGGCACCCTTTCAGCAGTTGGGGTTTGATTTCATTGAGGAAATCAATCCAAATTCTTCAGGTCAACACAAGTGGATTTTGACAGCAACATATTACTTTAAAAAATGGATTGAAGCTATACCCATAAGGAGAGCTACATATGTTGTGATCATGGAATTTTTAAAGAATAGAATTTTGGCCAAGTTTGGTGGTCCAAGGAGAATTGTGACAGATAATGAAGCTTCCTTCAAATAAAAAAAATGATAAGTTTTTGTCACAAGTACCACATCAAATTGAACCATTCAACTACTTATTATCCACAAGGAAATGGACTAGCAGAATCTTCCAATAAAATCTTGGTAAGGATAATGAAGAAGTTGTTGGAAGAAAACAAAAGGGCTTGGCATACAAAGCTGAAATATGATTTGTGGGTAGATAGAATCAACACCAAGAGAGAAATTGGAATGTCACCATTTCAGTTGGTTTATGGGGTTGAAGTAGTTTTTCCAGCATCTTTGGGTTTGCATGTCATGAATTTATTGGAAGAGCAGGAGGATGATCCAAATCATATGCAATGAAGGATAAATCAGATAATAGAGATGAATGAAATGAGGGATAAAGCCTATTACAAAGTAAAAATACATCAGGAAAAAATGAAGAATACTTTTGACAGGAAAGAGAAAGAAGAACAGTTCTAAATTGATGATTTAATCTTGAAGTGCGATGCTCTTAGGGAAGATAAGCATGGAAATTTTGATCATATGTGGTAGGTCCATACATCATTTGAACATACAGAGGGGATAATTCATTCATTTTGCAGCATCAGGATGGGTCTCAACTGAAAGGAGGCCCTGTAAATAGAAGGTTTCTAAAACATCACCTATCTTGAGGATAGAAAGTAATTTTTTGTACCATAGGCAGTATATATTTCTTTGCATTAGAATTAGTATAGATGGCGAGCCAAAATATTTGAATCTCAGAGAGAAGACCCTAACATTTAGAGGGGTAACCATGTTTCTTTATTTTAATTTTTATATACATAAAAATAAAAAATAGATGTATGAGGTTTTGAGGTTTTTGTAAGTCAGCCACTAGTCTGCGAGTTCTTTGCTACCTCACTGAGAGGATAGCATCCCCAATTGGATCCAGCTGTTAGCACCATTTTTGGGATAATGAATTGGAAGGGGTTTGTTGGAGAAACCTACCAACAAATATTCGTCGACAGGGGTTCCCACTCTATCGAATCCCTATAGCACAATCTCCTTGAGCACCGGCCCAGACAGGTTTTACCCTACCCAACAACATCTGCAGAGCAGACGAGGTCTCACCCGAGGTGTTCAAGGGAGAGCTGTCGGAACCAAGTTTCCAACAATGGGAAAGGAGGATATGGGGATCCAATGGAGGGACACCATAACTTACACAATCATTGCATCATCACACAGTATCACAAAATCACAGCATTATTCAAGGAACAACATTACTCACAACGCATCAAACAATTATTGAAACACAAATTACATCAACATAAAAGCAACAGATCGCATCCATATAGCAGAAAGAGACTGGATCGCATCTATATTATTCCATTGTAACAAAATAGAGTCACAGCATCATAACAAACAATATTTGAGCCATACTCATCACATCATATTAACCCTGCTCAAATGTACCACATTATATGATTCTTCTCCAAAACTGGAGGCTACATACATCAGGAAAAACCCGGATAAATCACAGTTAAGATGAAAATTCTCCATAAATCAGATCACCCCAGATCTTATCCGATATAATCCCTCTCTTTTATCCCCAAAAATAGATCTATAAATACGCTTACACCTTTACATCGAGGGTCCACTACTAACTTATTTCTAACCGCTACTGACCTATTGCAACAAAACTTGGTCAAAATATACATAAAATATTCAAAAAGCGGTTATTCTTCCGCTCATCGCACTAATTTTCCCTTGCACGAAACTGCATGAACTTGCATAGCTACCGCGACTCTGCACAACTCACTTACCCACAAAACCCCTACCAAAAGGCCCCCAACATAGTTTTGTGGCTCGCCCTCGAGCCACATCAAGTTGACAGGGTGTGTGCCGAAGTCTTATCCTTAAAATATTCAAATTGCTGCACAATTTCACGAACCTGAAGCTGAACCTCTGAAAATTAGTCAAATTTTGTTGGACAAGGTGTTCCTCACTAGTCTTGCTATCGACCATCTATCGATTCTCTTGAACGGCCTAGAGCGTAGCAACAGCCTTAACAGCCAACTGGCCACCGATTACTGCTAACAATTTTAATCTTGCGTAGCCTCTTCCTCAAGGCTCGCCTTGCTGTGCGGAACTAAAATATTCATCTCTCTCTTCTTATTTTTTTTAATAGCACCTCAAGTGGTGCGCATCATCGGCCCCGTACTATAGGGATTCAAGCAACTCCCGTTAATGAGCTTCGGCAACATTGCGTCATCTAACTATTGTAACTGAACTGCACCACCAAATGTGATGGACTGAACAATATAGGGACCTAACCAGTGCATTTGTAACTTACCTAGATGCTTGATGAAATTACTGTCGTATAACAACACCAAATCTCCTATCATAAACTATTTTTACTTAATATGGCGGTCATGCCATGCCTTCTGTCGATCCTTCACAACCTGTTGCTGGAAGCCATCGATAAAATAATCTTCTTCAAGCTACATCAATTGCACAGCACGTTCTTCTAATGCCTCTGTATCATCCATGCTCATCACCATGGCAATGCGCAGGCTGGGAACAATATACTCCATAGGCATGACTGCCTCTTGCCCATAAACCAACTTTAATGGTGTCTAACCTGTTAGTCGTTTGCAAGTAGTGCGATAGGCCCATAGAACTGCAGGAATTTGTAAATAGCAGTCATCGCAGTTATCATTACATACCTTGGTCAACGATGTATCCAAAATTTTGTTGAAGGCCTCAACAGTACCATTTTCCTATGAGTGGTATGGTGTACTCCTCTTATGGTTTATCTAGAGCTCCTCAGTTAGCGCTTTTACCGCCCAGTTGACAAAGTGACTACCCTGGTCAATCATTAGGATTCTAGGACACCCAAATCGTGTCAGAATGTTCTCAAAACTAAATTGTGCTACTGTCACAGCGGTACAATCAGCGACTGGTGCAGCTTCTGTCCACCAAGTCAGGTAGTCAGTTGTAGTAATAATATAGTGAGCGCCAGTGCACTTACCTAGCGGATTGATAGGACCTACAAATTCTACAGCCCATTTATCAAACAGTTGTAGAGTCACCTGTGGCACCAGTGGCATCTCATCCCTCTGTGATGGTTTACCAACCCATTGGCAGACATCACAACTCCTTGCATATTTTGCGGCATCATTATGAAATGTGGGCCACCATAGCCTAGCACGAAACACTTTTCGTGCTGTAGCAAGGCCTCCATAATGACCTCCCATGATTTATGCATGTGATTCTTCTATAATGGGGCCCTTCTCATGCGATAATATGCACCATCGCAAAATTTCATCCGGCCCAAGTTTATATAACTATCCATTAATTAATTGAAAATCGAAGGCTTTTGCAACCAAATGCTTCTTTTGTCTAGTCAACATGTCTGCTGGGGTGACACCAGTAGACAGAAACTAAATAATTGTGCATAGTGATCATCTGCAACGTCAACCCACAACAATTGTGCATCTAGCAATCCATGATCAATATTGGTTGGTTCTTCACCATTCACAACACGTGACAGATGATCCTGCCCAGCATTCAACTGTCCCAGCTTTACCACTATTTCAAAATCAAAATCTTGGAACAAAATCCACCACCTATAGAATCTCCCCCCCAACATAGGCTTATTGACTAGGTATTTTAAAGCAGAATGATCCATGAACTTCTTGAAATATCCTCCCAACAAATAGTGCCTGAAATTTTGTACAGCATAAACCATCACCAGGCCTTCCCTTTCAGTCGTGGTATAATTTCGTTCAGCAAATGATAACTTTCTTCTAGCATATGTTATTGGATGATCCAAGTCACCTTCGCCTGGCTGTGCAAGAACAACCCCCAGTGTAGTAGAAGAAGTGTCAACATGCACATGGAATTATTTATTCCAATCAGGAAAAACCAGTATGGGTGTAGAGGGCATCTTGGCCTTCAGGGTGTCGAAGCTTCCTTGACATTCTGGAATCCATTCAAACGCAGCTTCTTTCTTTAACAGCTTTTCCATGGGAGTAGTAATTGCACCGTATCCTCTGATAAACTTGCGATAGTAGCCTCTATGTCCCATTGTTTCCCAGAGCATATTTACATTCGTCGAAGGTGGTAAACTGAGGATCAGCGCAATCTTCACCGAATCAACCAACATACCTTCTTTGCATACTATATGCCCAAGTATCATGCCAAAGGGTGCACAAAAAATACATTTTTCTGAATTCAATGCAATATAATGTTTTCTACACCGTTTCAGCGTCAATTGCAAATTATCCAGATGGTCTCTAATCAGGCCATAGAAGGTCCAGTCATCCTTATATACTTGCAGGAATTTTTGAATAAAATATTTAAATACAGCGACAACTATGTGGGAGAATACAACGGGTGCATTCTTCAACCCAAATAGCATGATGGTATATTGGAAACAACCCCACTCGGTGACAAACGTAGTGTTATGGTGATCCTCCTTCACAATCCATATCTGGTGGTATCCTGAAAAGCCATCTGTGAAGGAATATATCTCCTGGCCGCCTACACCTTCCAGGACTTCATCTGTAAGAGGGGTCAAGAACGGATCATGTACACATGCATCATTCAACTTTCTCAGATCGACACAAATGTAGATTTCACCAATATTCTTATCTTGGACCACCATCGAGCTTATTCACTCTGATTCTTCTATAGGTTCAATGATACCAGCATCGAGCATCCTATCGATCTCAACTTTCATGCGATCCTTATATCACGGGTTCAGTCTATATAGATTCTGGAGTACTGGTTTTACATCTAGTTTGAGTGGAATCTTCATTTCCCCCAGGTCGTCGAGTATCCCCTTCATCTTTGAAAATCATGTTGGAAAAAGGTCCTGGAATTCATGCAATAGATCTATGATTTTGGCCATTGTCTCTTCGCCCCAATAGTCTCCAACATTAGCAAATTTCGAATTCTTTGTTGAACCAATGTTAACTTTCTGGATCGTCATCAGATGATTCATTGATTATTTCTATACGTTGGGAGCTGTGACACCACGGCTTCCTTTGAACTTTGGAATATTAACATTCCACAGCTCGTCATCATCTTTAGGTTCCCCAGACAAGTTGTAACACGTCATCATGGATTGGATGGATCAATTTTCATGTGGATCAACTAGGTATGCAACAGGGATGACTTACTATGTCATGGATAATGTGTAAAGCATTACATACCTCAGGTTTGGTGTCCCAGAAGCTAAACATTTGCACAAAGCAAACCAACAACTCCTCCCAAGTGGTAATGGTTCTGCGCAATTCTACTGCCACATACCAAGATCGTGGCATCTCTTCTAGAGTATGAACAAAAGCATGAACCCACTCATCTCTAGGTCATGATGTCCATAAATTCTGACACTCGATCAAATGACTGGTGGGGTCATTTCATCCTTCATATCTCCCAGCATGATAGACCTCTACATCACCAAAGTGGACCATCATCAATCTGTGGCACTGCTCCCAGTCACAGATCGTCCATTTGTATGTCGCCCACCATCAAGTCGGAGTAGCCTTCAGTGTGACATCAAGATCCAATATCATTTGCAGTTCAAACACTTTCTCTTCGAATACCTGAAAGAACTCTGATAGCCCTGGAAATCCTTCATAAATGGGCAACTTGATGGTCTCAGTCGCAACATTTTGAAGAGACTTTGTAATCAACCAACATTTTCTGAATGATATTTCATGCAATCAATTCTGCCAATTTTCTAGAGCATCTTTAGAATCAGAGGACGTGAAACTTGTGCTTCTCCATCCAAGTTATCCATCAACGATAGGATGGATATAGTCCTCAGAGATGTTATAAGCATGATCCCAAATTCTCCCAACTTCATCCTTTACAGGTTCGATATATCGTCGTCTTTCCTAAGGGTCCATAGGAGCAATTACCCTAACATCCTGGTTTTCAAATGTCATAACATGTTTTTTAAAGTTGACAACTGCCATTCTATCATTAGCCCATCCAATTCCTAGTAGTGTGGGATAGGAACCACCATCTTCTACAACTTCTATCACATCAAAATCAGCACATGTTTTCATACCTTCAATGTTGACAACCAAGTTTTAAACACGACCAATGGGCTGAACCTTCACCTGGTTTGCTAAACACAGTTGTACCAATGAACATCCCAATGTTGGCTTTCCCATCAATTACTAGGTTTGCTTTGTTAGGATGTTTACATCTGATCCAAGGTCCAGAATGACCGATTCAACCTCATAATATCCAATCTAGATATTCATCCTCATCTCCTTTCCTGTCTTCCTTTTTTGTAAGGAATTCACAACATAATACTTCGTTGTCTTATCTGAGTGGTGAAATAATTTCTCAAGCTCAACAAGGGCATCTGAATCCCTCGCTAGTGATAGACAACTCTCAAAAAACTTGTGCAGGGTACCACGTTTCCGCGATGGTCCTGCTTCTATGGAGGGGTCAAAAGAAGAAGACATATCAATAATTGGTAACTTACCCAGATTTCTCCCAATTGCCTACTTTGCTTCAAAGAAAGTGTCTTTTTCTGTTGCAACATCAAATGATACTTTTTTCTTGCCAGCAAGCCGAACTAGTTGTCATGGTCCATCATCACCAGTTGTCACACTAGCGTGAGTGACAATCCCGATATTGACGTCCTTCATCCTTGGTTTAGCATGAATTGTCATAATTGTCGGTCCTTGATTCAAGTTTTGGGCTTGAGTTCCTAGCGGGTTCTTATTCAGCGGCTGATTCATTGATTGATTCATCAATGGAGTCTAAGCCTGGGGTGGGTTCTGAGTCTGAGTCTGATTCTGTAGTGGTATCTGACCCTGCATCAGTGGTTGATTTTGTACCTGGAACATAGGCTGATTCTGATTCTGTGCATTCTATAACTGGGGATTGCTTCCAGCCTGCCATTTTGCGATCAACTGAGGACAACTTTCGACATTATGATCATCGGTTGCATAGTATGTACACTGCACATAAGGACATTCTCTCTTATAGTGCCTGAATACCCCATAGGTATAACACTGAATGGATTCTCGACCTCGTCCTCCTCCTCTGTGGCCCCTAAATCCTCCATGGAATCCTCCATGAGTTCCTTCCTATTGCAACTACGGTTGAGCCATCTATTGATGTGGTTGTTGTTGAACATAATGTGCATCCTGAACATATTGTGGCTAGTTATACTATGGTTGCAGTGCCTGGTTATACTGTGAAGAGTTCTCAGCAATGGAACCATTTGTTGGCAAAACCCACCAACAAATATTCGTTGACAGGGATTCCCACTCTGTCGATGCCCTACAGTGCAATCTCCTTGAGCACCAGCCCAGACAAGTTTTACCCTTCCCAGCAACGTCTGTGGAGTAGACGAGGTCTCACCCGAGGCATTCAAGGGAGAGTTGTCGGAACCAAGTTTCTGACAGTGGGAAAGGAGGATATGGGGATCCAACAGAGGGACACCATAAATTATACAATCATTGCATCATCACATAGTATCACAACATCGCAGCATTATTCAGGGAACAACATTACTCACAGTGCATCAAACAGTTACAGAAACACAAATTACATCAACATAAAAGCAACAGATCGCATCCATATAGCAGAAAGAGACTGAACCGCATCTATATTATGTCATTGTAACAAAATTGAGTTGCTGCAACATAATAGATCTATAATAACAGACAATATTTGAGCCATATTCATCACATCATATTAACCCTGATCTATAAATAGGTTTACACCTTTACATCAAGGGTCCACTACTAACTGATTTCTAACCACTACTGAACTATTGCAACAAAACTTGGTCAAAATATACATAAAATATTCAAAAGGCGGTTATTCTTCCTCTCATCGCATTGATTTTCCCTTGCACGGTACCGCGTGAGCTTGTGTAGCTACCGCAACACTACGCAAATCACTTACCCCCAAAACCCTTGCCAACAAGGTTATACCAGGGAAGATGAAAGGTGAGGTTTAAATTTTTTTTGTATCATGTGACCTAGAGGTGTGTATAATGGGTTCTGAATGTCTTGAAGGATTTGATCCTTGGTTTGAAATGAAAAATATGAAAAAAATCCTAAAATATGACCTTGGAAATAAGCTAAGTATGAGAAATATGCTTTAGAGTTATGTCATGGCAAGAATTAATGGTGTAGATCTGCAACAGGGTAGATCGACGACTATAGGTAAATACGCAAAGGTAAGATGCATAGTTTAAATAATTTTGATTACATGTGGAATGGTGTTAACTTGAAAATGTGATTAGCCATCGGATGAACCGGTGGAGAGAGATCTATGGCCATCATAAGTTTTGTTGGTTGAACATGCAAGGAGGAATACAATTCTGACATCAGTGGAATTATGTAGGCTCCGCATTTTTCAAAGGTATGGATTGGAGGATAAAGGAGATCTACGGTGGATGTGGATTCCACAACGATAAATAGCATGAGAAAATAGAGTTTAAAAATCAATGGAATTATTTAGATCCTGTACATTTGAACGGTTGTGATCTGAGGATGAGGGAGATCTAAGGTGGATATCAATTCTGCTAATAGAACATGTGTGGAGAAATAAACTTTCAATATTTATAGAATTTGGTAGGTCCAACAATATTGAATGATGGAGATTTAAAGAGGTTTCAGATCTATGACTCGAATGGATTCCGCTGTGTGAAACTAGCATGGGGTAAGTTTCGTTGGAAATATGCAGAATTGGGTAGGGGCTTCATGTTTTGATGGTTCAAATCAAAGCCATATTCAGATCTATGGTGAGTAATAATTCCTTAATTGAAAAGTGCATGAATGAATGAAGTCTTGGATCTCAGCGAAATGTGATAGGGATCATGCCATTCAACGGTCTAGATGAAGGTATAATCTAGATCAACGGCTGATAGTTATTCCGTTGATCAAAGGTACAAGGAAGAAGAAACCTGGTGAGGTTGCACAATGAGCTAAAGGGTATATGAAATAGAGGGTACAAATTTGATCTGAAACAAATCTACTGTTTATAACCATTTTGCTAGTTAAACATGCACACTCGAAGTTGAAGGGAAAATCAATGGAATTGGGTGAGGAAGGAAGTAATTGAATGACTCAGATCAAAGAGGATTCAGATCTATGGTACACAACCTTTATGCAATGGAAAAATGCATATTTCTTAAGAGATTAAAAATGGGTGGAAAGATTACAGAGGTGAGTAAAAAGATGGAAATAGTTGATGGTGAAGATCAATCAAAGGATATATCTAGGGTCATAATTCAATCCGCGGCTGGAAGTTGCAAGAAGATCAGGGAAGGAAGCATATCAGAGAATAAGGATAGGTGGTTTAAAAAGGGTAAAAAATCAATGGCTCGGGATGAAGGGTACAGAATGGACAGATGAGAGATGTTTCCACTATGAAAGATGCAGGATTGATATGAAAGAAAAAAATAATATAAAATCATGTGCACGTGGATTTAGGTCATTTATTTATTCTGTGCATTGGAAAGAGAAAGCCCAGGTGACTATGCGGAAGCAACCAGCTTAGACAAAATCCTTGGACCACTTGTCAATAGACCACGTAGGCTACCTATACTCACTGAGCAATTATTTAAGATGGCTGAAGTAGAAGAACTAGAGGCTCAGAGCTTGGAATATCAGAGGATTGAATAATTGTTTGAGGATAAAGACTCGGAAATTTTTTATGCAATACTGCTAAAGGGTCCAATATATGTCGCTAAGAATAGATTAAAACTCCTTAAATACCAAGGGATAGAGGTCCATAGTGTGTTCAAGTCATATTTTCATTATTTTTCTATAGACAAAACCCTAAAATGTCATGAGTTTGTCAACTAGTGCACTGATATTTACTCCTCTTCTGAGAGGGTAATTATGGATGCTACAAAGTCTAAAATCCTGTGTCCAATTAGCCCTCTGGTTATTAGAAAAAAACTCTCTATTTTTGTTGAGTTCACTCAAGTCTTCAAAAATTTAATGAAGAAAGTAGTTTCCATTATTTTAGAGTGTCTACCATTGAACAAAAGCAGGATTTATTCACAAGTTGTTTTAAACATGATATCCAATTGCAAAACCAGCCCTTCCCTATTGATTCAAGCTTATTTAATGAAGAAACCCAGTGTGTCATAACTCACTTAAGTCATTTTTTAGGTTTGGATACAAATACGTAGGTTACCGAACCTTTAATGAGTTTTTTGTTTACCCTTAGCACTTGTCAAATTGAGTCAGAACAGTCAGGTCAATCCCATTCATCATGCCTTAAATTTGATGAGTTTCTAGTTGAGAATTTTCATTCTTAGCTAGTAGACTTTCACAAAACAAAGTGCTTTAGATTCCAGTCCTATCTACTTAAGATGTTCCTATCATTCAATGAAGAAAATATACAGCTCCCTAGAATGGTACTTACAGAAGAAATGAATAGGGATTACAACAAGTACATGATTGTTCTTATGTCAGAGGTTTACAATGCATTTTTCTAGAAAATGTTGCCCAGGGTTCTACCATAGATGAAGGAAATCTTACAGTTCTCTCCTGAAAAGAGAATAGGAGTCTAGTTTCTATTTGAGCAAGATACAATGATAAGATTATATGGATTTGTTCATCAACCCTACATACTACCTGCCTTTTTTACTGTTAGAGTTTTTTATTTGGAGTTAATCAGATAGAAATTGATAGTGGAGAATGAACATTTTCTTAATTTCAAGAAATCTTCAAAGATCAAGTTCCCATGGGTTGTAGGCCCATTCATCATTAAGAACAAGTATTCTTTACCAATGATATAAATCTTGTTGAGAGAAATGGGGTTTCAAACAGAGGATGCTATAAACTATGATCCCCATCATATTATTTCTATCAGGAAGCATGTCAATAAGAATAAGCCATTTGAACATTTTCAGGTTGTAGGTCTATCTAATTGCAAACTAGTTGGACTACCCTCATGAGACTCAGGTGGATGTCAATATGCAAGAATATTCCACTTCCTCAGTGAAGGAAGTCATCTCACTACAACCTGGCACTTCAATATTGGTTCTAGCAGCAAAAAATATTACACCGATATCCAGCTGCTCAGAGAAAACTAATAAAAGATACTTCTCTGATGCCATGGACACAGAGGAGGAGGATACAACAAGAACACCCAAGAAGCAAAAGGTTGAAGAAAAAGGACAGCTTGTGTAGGTAACAGATGACAAAGATAAAAACAAGAATAAAGTGAAGGTGAAAAGACCTACATTTGAGATCAAAGAATATGCTTTTGCTAAAACACCCACTGATTCCACCTACAAATTGAAGAATAGATCAAAATTATTTGATAAATATAAAGATGATAAGGAGGTGGCTTCAGATGAAGTCTAAAATTATATGCAGAGGTCAGGAAAATGTCTAGTAAGGATTTATACCTAGTGATTGTTAGGGATCATACTCAAAATACATTGAATTTGGAAGTAGAAACAAAGAATAAGGTTGCTGAAATAAAAATGAGCTTAGAGAATATCCCCATTCCTGATATGATCCACTTGCACAAACAAACTGGGAATATTATATACACTGGTCTGCTAAAGGCAACACTAAAAGTATCTATATTACAGTCTAGTAAAAGAAAGATTGAAAATTGGCTTAGGCAAGAGAAGGTGGAAAAGAAGTCCCACCAAGAATAGATAAAAAAAACTATAAATAGATTTGTTGTCAGCATAAAACCAAGAAGACAAAGGGTCTACAGCACAAAAATTGTTAAATGAAAAGGAGAGCACCATTCAATTATTGAATAATAAACCAAAGATCCCATCCACTCAGCTCATATAAGCTTCTGAGTTGACAGAGCTTGAGAAAGAAAAACAAGACTTGACTAGTGAGTTAATAGACTACAACACAAAGCTATTGAAATTTGCAAAAAAGGAAAAGCAGTGGGAAAGATATATGTCTCTTGTGGTTGAGAATGAGAAGAATATCAAAGATAATGAATTAGAAAAGAAGTTGCAAGAGAAAGAAAAATAACTTGAAGACGGGATAAAAGCACCTTCTGCAAAATATGGTGAACAAACCATTGCTCAATCTATGTCACATGTTAGTTTAAAGGAATTGGAGCTAGTTGGGTTAAAGAACCATAAAAAAACTATGGAAAGGTTAGCTTTGAAGAGAGAACAAGAAAGAAAAACCTGGGAAGCAAAGTGCCAGGAATTGAAAAATAACAATGACAAATTAATGAAACAGGTTACAGGGAAGTTGTTAGTACAAGGAGCTAAGTATATAATTTGGGATACACTCATATCAGAAGAAACCAAATTGAGGGCCAACATGGACTATATTTTGGATAAGGATATGGTGATAAAGTCATCCAAACAAAGTGTGACATCCGTGAAGGAATGATTGAACAAAAATATCATGGAGACTGCAAATAACACCATTGATTTCCTGAATGGATTAACATAAGACTAGTTGAAAGCATCCAATATTAAAGATAGAATATCCATTATAACTTGGGCAAGAAAGGTTGTCAATAAACACCATTAGTTTTACACAGCTGAGGCAAACATTGGGATTATGGAACACCATGTGAAGATCTTTTTGGACATATTTGATCCCTTGTTCAAAAAAGGGCTACATTTATTCTGGGAAGAGAGAGGTAGCATGCAGACACAAAAAGAGTAGCAAGATAGGTTGATTGAATGCAGATCATCCCACACCAAATTTGAAGACATGCAACAATTGTTGTCAGGGAAAACAATTGTGGATAAGCTAATAGATGACTTAGAGATGATATTTTCTTTCAAGACCATGTGTGCATGTTTTCCAGACTAATCGTACAAGGACCACACAGAGCTGTGTGTGCTATCAAAAAAAACGTCCACCTTGGACTTACCATCTGTGGACCAATGGAAATCAATAGAGAAATATGGAAGATCTAAATATATACTCCATACTTGAATATATTTGAAGATCATGGAAGAGTTATTACTGAAAAATTAGTTAGCTAGGAATTTAGTTTGCTTTTCAAAAAACAGTTAGTAGTTAATAAGTGCAAATGACACATGTAAAGTTGGTTATGCCTATTTTTAGCAGTTTGTTATTTCAACTCATAGAGCAATTTGTATAAGAACTAGTTATTGCAATGAAAAAAGGGTTGGAACCTATGAGAAATGAGCTTTGTAATTTGAGATTTATCTTTAATAAAATCACAAAGCCGAAGCTAGCATTTTGCAAAGATTCTTGTGTTGTTTATGTTACGATCTATTTTCCCTTTCTCATGTGAATTTATTTCTTGTGAATTACTTCCATAATGTTTTCTTTTCATGTATAAAATAAGTGTTTGATAGTACATAATTCATACATATATGCTCTGTCTATGGATTTCAGATATTCACAAAACCTATTCCACTAAAGTTGACATTGAATTCATCCTTGTTAGATTCCCGTGTTGATGGAATGTTCTTTATTTCTTATGTTTCACCAGACCAAAGCATTTTGTCTATGACTAAATTGTTACCTTTCCTTTGTATAAATTTCCATGCAAACAGCGTTGTGATTGATATATATTTATTTTGACTCCATTTCCCAATGTATACTTTCCTTGTTTCAACCATTAATAAAAACAATATGAATTATATTTCTTGTTCATATATCTGGCCCCATTAAAACAATCATTCAGAGATCACTCTCTGGAGAGAAAGAAGCCAGCTTTCTTTCCTAAAGTTTGGTTTTGTGGTTACCTTGAGCTTACCTTTTTGCAACCGGAGGTACATTTTGATTGCTAATAGTAGTGTCTATATTAGGGAGGACATGTTCTGGTGTAGCTGATACCTTTGGGTCATAATACGTCAGTTGGTCGATGGTCATGGTATTCCCATCACGGGGAAACATCAAGAGTCGAAAGATGGTAGAGGCAATGACTCACATTGCATAGATATAACTACATCCTAGGAGGAGGTTGTAATCAATTTGGGTGTTGAAAACCTCAATGTCAATCAACATTGTTTTTCCAGCTAACTCAACAGGTACATTCATGAGGACGCCTTAGGGTTGAGAACCACAACCATCATAGGTGTGAAGAGCGGTGGAAGAAGGTTGAAGTGTGGGGGATGTTCTGCCAAACAAAGGTTGAAATGACATAGGTGGATGCCCCCTCATCAATGATGCATCAATGAATGACCAAATTATGAATTGTCACCGGAACCTAGAAGGCAACAAATGATGGAATCCATGGTTCTCCTTGATCCAGGTCAAAGGTGATCAACCTAGATTCAGAGGGATCAACGAAACCTAACGCGAATAAAAACAATTTACATTGCGAAGGACAAGTTTTGAGAACTTCTAGAGTGGATCACATGGATGATGGATACTGGGCCAAGTCATCGACTATACTCTAGTTGAGCGTGGCTCTAGCAGTGGAGTTGTTTGCGACACAATGTAAAGGGAACCACGAGACTTTGGCAGTCCCATCCGTGGGGGGTCTCGACAAATGCAAAAAAATATAGGGAGTGGTGGAGATAGATGTCATGGATGGGTTAATGGTTTCCATGGTGGAACCATACTAGTTTTTCCAAGTCTGTAGGTTAACATCAGACGATAACATCATAAGGTGATGCACACCAATATCAATGGGTTTACACACAGAAGTCGGTGCAGGGGTTAGTGGTACCAAGAGATGGGTTGCAACCATTCCTTGATTTGGTAGGGGGTTTTGTAGCACCATAGGTGGAGGACCTAGTGGTGTTGGGTTTGGATAAGCTGAAGCAATGGCGTTGGGATCACGTTGATTATCAGTTTGGAGTAAATAGAAGACGCAATTCATATGAGGACATTAATTTGTATAATGGTTTTAAGTGTTACAAATGGCGCACAGATGGTTAGTACCTAACTGTGGCTTCTTCCAAGGTCTAAGGGGATGTTGGGGATTCTATGTAGGGGGTTTGGATTCCTTATTGTTTGGAGGGTTGGGTTGTTGGCCACCTCCTTGAGGTTGGTTATTTTCCTAGTTCCTACCTATCTGTCATCTTCCCTACCCTTGTTGGTTATTGTGGGTGGGTTGATTAGGTAGGTTGTGTTGTGCGTAGACCTGTCATTGAGGAGCAGGATGAGTTGGGGCTAGAGCAAGAACAGGTTCCACAGATGGTGGGTAATAGGAAGGAGCATCTTGGGGAATACAAAGCCAACTCTTTGGCCATTACACAAGTGTGTCGAGTAATTCAGTCCGTGAACGTGATGAACTGGAGCAGGAGGCTCATAGGAAGGTGTGGTTCCATACTGAGTCATTATGCATGAAAAATCAAGGGAGTAACCTGGTTGTGAAACACTAGGGGTGTTACTAGAATGGGGTGGCATCGAAGGAGAGGCCATGTAAAATTGGGGATAATGAGTAATATATCCAATGAATCCATCAGCAGCATGGGATGTCCCAGGTGTATATCGATGTGAGGAGCCAGCACGGGGAGCATCTGATATAATGGTATACAGATAACCTGATTTGGGCATAGATGAGATCAAACTATTGTTCCTTCAATATGGCTTCCTTCTCGGTTTGTGGGAGCTTAGATGCAACATCGTTGGTGATGGGGGGGAGTAAGGTGTTAAGAAACCAATCTAGGAAAATCATATCATCTAACCGGATCTTACACAAGCTATGACGATGACGCCATTCATGGATATGATCCATGATATGGGTAGCTATGTTTTGTCTATAGGATAATAGAATTTCCACACCCTCAACATATCAAATGAGTAAATAGAAGTATTGGAGAAACATCAAGGCTAACGAGGAACGGTCTGGGTAGGTGGCATGAGTTAGTTCGATATACCATATGGCTGCAACACTTATAAGTGTGCGTGAGAATAATTGAAATTGGATAGAATCATCCATTATGTTGTTAGATGAACACTATAAGTGGAATGATGGTTTTAGGGGTCTTCTCCTGCCTTTCCCTCAAACTTAGGGATGCTTGAAGGAATCTTGGTAGGCATGGGAGGCCATAATGGGTTATGACGAATGGGGTCATTGGTCAACCATGCCAAATCAAGCAAGTTGAGACTAGACATGAAAGGTAGACTAGAACAGAGAGTGGATCGAGAAGGGACAGCAATGGCATCGACGCCTGTAGAGGGGGTGGGTAAGGTTGAATTCCAACAATAGGAGTAGTAATTGGGATGGTAGGAATAGTCGAAATGGAAGTGGAAGGGTGATTTATCCCATGCTTGAATGGTGGTATTGTAGGAACCATACTAACTAGAGTAGGTCCACCACTATTGGGTAGTGGACCAACAACAGTGTGTGTGGTGGCAAAGGGCCCACTAGGACTAGGACCTGTCAGTACAATGGAAGGGATATTAAAAATGATGGGTGGAATAGACACAATCCCACTATCAATCGTCCCCCTGTGAAAAGGGTTAGGAGGTGCACCAGCCATGGGGCTAGATGGGGCGGTGAACAAGGTAGGTTCGGATTGATAGGAATCAAAATCAGAATCAGAGGCAGTATATGGCTTTGAAGGTGGTGAATGATGTCAAATATGGATCTAAAGGTGACGGTTCAAGGAATCAAACTGAGGGGTATGCCCCCTAAGCTTATGCGAGTAGCGTGGTGGAGCAATGATGATGTGGTGGTGTGCTGTATAATGAATGTAGGTGTAAGAGTATCAGGAGTAGGCTAAAAATCCAACTGCAACCAAGTGTGCAGAAGGAGAGCGTACAAATTATGGCTCACATGAAAAAAAGAAAGCTCTAAAACTAAACTACAACAGCGTGTTATAGTAGGATATTCTACAAAAAAGCGGCTAGAAATCCAACAAGCAGCACTACCTAGAAAGAAAATGACACACTAACCTATGGGTTATGAGTGCAAGAAAACTCCTGGCTACAAGCTGGAATCCCCTCACAAATCATATCCTCTACAAGGTGATGAAATCCCAGTCAAAAAATATGAAATGGAAGAACAATATGCTAAGAGAATCCCACTACCGAGAAGGATATCGGGTAAAAGATACCTAGATAGAATGGCAACTACGCTACCTCATTCATGACACATCTAGAGTGGTTTACTGTCTTCATCCCTTTGGACATTGAAACCTAGTATACTCTAGAGTGCATGAGGATGACTATGAAGGGTTAGCGTTCAGTATAGAATGGACTACGATATTCCACACTGGATTTCAGAACCCATTCGTTGTTTCTTACTCACACAAAGCGAGGGGGGGGATCCGACAGACTAGTCATGACCATGTCAACAAGTACAAGAGGATTTTGGTCCCCTAATAGACAACATCTATGTCTCAAATTTAAGTGACAAAGTGGTGTTGTTTGGATGCATATCCCCAATGTCCTAACTTAGCTACAAGATTGTTTTGGTCCTCAAATGAGGTTACAATGTTGGTTGAGTTAAGTTAATTTTTTAGGCCAGCTTGGGGTCATGAACCAAGCGTTTTACTTTAGGGTGTGATATGTGTGCACATGTGATGTGTATAACCACCAGCGATCTCATGGAGGAGACGCAAAAATGAAGATAAATAACACTAAATGACAGTAAATATCATGAAAAATAACAATTAATTCTTCCATAAAATAAAATATACACAAGTAAATGAGCGTATAAGAAACTGATTAGATTGCAGGAAACACATAGTGGGTATTAATTACGAAGCTCAACTCAAGGGGCTCATATAGGAGGAAAATAGGACCACAAAATGAACCAAAGGGCTATAATGGATTAAATATGGATAGAAACAGGTTGAAAAGGGGTAGAACACAAGCATGGGGTCTGGAACAAGGATCTCAAACACCGAAAAGGACTGAAAAAATGCAGTTCACACTTGTCATTGGAACATGTACAATCAAGGTCACACAGGACTGTGAAACAGTTGCGATCAAGAGAAGAAAATAGTCGAAAGGATTAGGTCACACAAAATAGGGGTTTATGTGTGACAGGTCACACAAAATTGGGTTATAGTAGCGAGCGGGGTCGCTCCAAGCATCGATACAAGTGCAATCGGGATTTTTGGTATAGATCGCACTAATCGAGACAGAAGGCATGACCTAGGTTGTGCTTATCAGGAAAAAAAGGTGCGACCTAGTCACAAATTTCTGTTGAATAAGTGTGATCCGACCGAAACTGAGAATTTTTTAGAAAATGTTGTCAGCTTGGGCCGGGGGGGGCAGTCACTGAGGAAATATTGGTTCGGATCTACTGTGATGGGGTCATATAAGTTGAAGGTACCCAAGGATAACAAACTAGTAGACACACCTGCAACAACAAAGATCTGAAAGGATCGACCGAGTGGAGTCACCAAAAGTATAGTGGGTATTTCTACCCTACCACGTGCAAAATAACCTACCCTAGATCAACCGGATCGTAGGGTAGAGTTTAATGGTGCGAAGTGGCTTTCAAACTTGACTTATAATAATAACTGACAATAAGCAAAAATGAAAATATTTTTTATGATTTTGATTTTATTTTCTAACTAACAAAAAGTAACAACAATAGGAATACCTTTCTTTGAAGTGGGCCACTGCAGCCGTCCGAGGAAATGGTCCCATGGCTCCACGATTTGGGTCACCAGTCTACTCCATTAGTGGTTATCAAATAGGGGGAATGGATCCAAATGGTTATGGATCAAGCTCAACATACACCGTGGGAATGATACGACAAAGTGTGATTATAATGGCCAAAGGCTCGAGAGTGAATGAATGTATGAAAAAGTTCAAAAATGTTTGTGGGGAGACCTTCACAATGTATTTATAGGATGATCCAAGATGTTTTGACCCATGGTATTTAATTGTGCATGGTGTTTATCTATGGTTTTTTACCCTTTCTCATTTTTAGGGTTTTTTTGTCCTTTTTGGAGAGAGTGGGGATAAATCATAATAAATGCTCAACATCCCTTCATTTATGGAGAAGGAATAATAATGTTTTGGACCATATTTGGTGGAGTTTTAGTTGTGGAGGTAAAAATGGAGGAATTAATGGTGAGAATATGATGTATAATTATGGTTTGGACCATAAAGAGATAGGTGAACAATTTTTTGTGTTAACACATATATTTATGTATGTGAATATATATATGCTCTTTCATTTCATTCTCACATAAACCTGGATCAATGGTATCAAATCCTTTTGATCTTTTGGTTTCGCAGTGCATGTCCTTGACAAGATCTAAAAATTGAGAGGTTTGTCTCGAATTAGTTGAGCTTGGGGAAAATACCTCTTGTCGACCCAAGAAACTTCACATGGTGGGACAAGAAAATAGAAACGATGGAGAGGGAGATCCTAATAAATTGTTGCTCAAGGAATCTCTCATGCAATAGAGGAATAATATGGTGGATAATTTCTCCCAAATCCTTTCAAGAATGCCAATGGCGGCAGATGCGCCTTCAACAAGTAACCGTTTCAAGGGTGCAACTCCCTTCAAGGTGCAAGTTAATTTTTACATCCTCTTATTTGAAGGAAAGATAGATGCAAATTCTTTGGAAAAATGGTTGAGTCTGTTAGAGAGTTACTTTTCTATTAAAAAAAAATCGAGAGCGACAATATAACCTTCGTACTCCTTAAGTCCCTCCTCCATATCAAATACTGGTGGGATGAGTACTGCAAGAGGCATATAAGGGATGAATCTGAAATATTCCAAATAGAACCCACTTGGATTGATCGATGTTGTCAAAGAGGAATTCTACCCTGTTGGAAACTATGATGACCAATACACCTGGTGGACGACATTGCACCAGGAAAGAGAACAAATGGTGCCATATTATATCAATATATTCCATACCTTGCTCTCAAAGATGGGTATTAGAGACTTTGAATGACACTTGGCACTAAAGTACCGCAATGGCCTACATAGGTACATTCAGTCAGAGATGGATTTCCTGGACATATCCTCACTAGGATAAACTTATCGATATGATGTCAAGATTGAGAATAAGTTTAAGCAAAAGAATAAGCGGTATTTTAGGTCTGCAAATTAGCAGTAGAAGTCTAGAAAAAGTGGCCCTAATTCACAAGCCAAAGGATAGAGAAAGGATGTCTAAAGTCCTGAAACCCATTCCAAGCCACAAGAAAATAAGGGTAATGGGAAATCAAAGAAGTACATTGGAAAGTGGTACAAGTTCAAGAAAATACCTTGGCACAACACTGATCAATTCTGCTCAAAACAATAATTGTTAACCCAGGAAAAATCCCTAGATCCATACTCTGAATCATAAACTAATGCTAAGAAATAAATGGGAAATCATATCATTGACGTAAAACCTAGTGCCACCATAAAAATCACAAATATATAACCAAAAGAGTTAGAGAAGTTATTGGAAGGGGAGAGCCTCTTCTATTCACAACTATGATTGTAGGGGACTCTACTACATTTCATTGTTGATAGTGGTAGTTTTGAAGAACCTCATCTTGGTCAAGGTTGTCAAAATATTGAAGCTCTTTATGGTTCCACATCATTAACCCTACAACATTAGTTAGTTTATCCAGGGACGACACATCTGCGTCACTCAACAGTGTCACCTATCCTATGGCATAAATCCCTTCAAAGATGAGGCAACGTGTGATGTTTCCCCACTTGAAGTTTGTGATGTTACTTTAGGACAACCATACATGTGGAAACGCCATGATATGTATGAGTCTAGACCTCGTAGTTTCATTATTACATTGGGAAAGAAACTCTAAAGGATACCAGAGACACTTCATGCTACTGTAGTGTCCCTCATTGCAGCGAAACATTGCAAGAAGGTAATCTTTGAGACAGGAAAATTTGTACTCTTCATGGTTCATTCTGAGGGTGAATGAAATATCATATCAACATCCAACACCTCCCCACATAACCCATCTACGTAGCAAAAATAGGTCGGCAAAATCATGAACGAATACAAAGACATCTTTTCCACACCCATTGGGGTTCCAATATATTTCCATGTCAAGCATATCATTGATTTGATACCTAGTGTGCCTACACCTAATGGGAAAGTATACAAGTGTTCCCTTTTGGAGAATGAAGAAATAAAACATGAGATTCAATATTTCATCCAAAAGGGGCACATTCGACCCAGCTCCTCACTTTGTTGGAGCCCAATTGTGTTGGTACAAAAGAAAGATGGGATAGGGTGACTTTATATTGACCATCAAGCTTTAAACAACATCACAATCTAGAATTTGTATCCCATTCCTTGGATCAACGACCTCCTTGACCAAATCAATGGAACTAAATATTTTAGCATGACTGATCTAAAGTATGACTATCATCAGGTTCCAATTGAGCAGACCGATGCTTGGAAGATAGCCTTGAAATATTGGGAAGGCCTTTTTGAGTGGTTGGCCATGCCATTTGGCTTGAATAATGCTCCAACAACATTCATGATGATGATGGATGACATTATATGTCCATTCACCAATTCCTTTGTGGTCGTATATTTAGATGATATTCTCATCCACAGTAGAAAATGGGAAGAACATTTGCAGCATATCCACTAGGTCCTCACCATCCTACGATAACACAATTTATATTCCAATCTATAGAAGTGCTCATTTGGCATGGAAAGGGTTCAATATATAGGATACATCATGGAAGAACATGGTGTTCATGTGGATCCATCCAAGATCCAAGCCATTCGTGATTGGCCGACCTCGACAAATCTAACAGATATTTGCAACTTCCTAGTCCTTACCAACTTCTATCGTATATTTTTTTGGGGATTATCTAATATTGATTGATCCCTTATCTATGTGACCAAAGGTGGATCTAAGGCCATGTTCATCTGTTCCAATCCACAACAACATGCATTTAAGGAGCTTAAGCATCGCTTATGTTTGATACCCATCCTTACCTTACCATATCAACAACAACCCTCTGAGATCAAGATAGATGCTTCAGACTATGTCGTCGGTGCGATCCTCACTTAGTATGGCCATCCAGTGGCATATCACAGTGAGACACTTTTAGATACAGTCTACAATTACCCCACATATGTCAAGGAAATGTACTCCATTGTCTAATCCTTCCGCCAATGCAAGCATTACATCCTTTGAAAATAAATAGTCATCCACACTAATCACAAGCCCTTGCATTTCATGCAAACCTAAGGGAAGTTACAAAATGACCACCACCAGAAGTGGTCCACTTACTTGTAGCAGTTCCACCTGAACATTAAATACAATAAGGGTAGCACCAATCGAGTCATCGATTGCCTCATTCAACCTCCAGTAGAAGCATTAACCATGGTGCTCAACTCTTGTAGCCACAAGACCTATGGGTGGCCTCAACTATATGACACTGATCTTGAGTTCACTCCCATCTATCAATCCTTATGTGGAGGCACACCAATGGTATACTTTCATCTCTAAGAAGGATTTCTATGCCACCTCAGCCATCTTTGTGTTCCTTCAAGTGAGCATGCGAAGATGATTTGGGAAGTGCATTACAGTCAGGTGGTAGGTCACTTTTTCAATGAGAAGATAGTCATGGCCTTGAAGAAGTATTTTTATTAGCCTAATATCCAATCAAATGTGTGTCTATATAATATATCATGCACTTCCTAAGCCATCACAAAAATGACCATCAAAAAGTAGGGGTTGCACACCCCTCTTCCCACTCCAAATGGTCCATGGGAATCTATCTACATGGATTACATGTTGAGAATGCCTTCAACTAAGCATGATAATGACTGTGTGTTTGTGTTTGTGGATCACTTCTCTAGGATGGGAATTTTGATAGCTTGCAAGAAGCGCATATCTGTCGAAGCCACTGATAAGCTCTTATTTGAGCATGTTTGGGTTCATATCAGGCTGCCACACACTATCATTTCAAATCATGATAAAAGGTTCTTGAGCACTTTTTGGTCTAGTCTATGGTCATTGATGGATACCAAGCTCACCAAATTGATTTCCTTCCACCCCCAGACCGATGAACAAACAAAGGTGGTCAACTAGATGATTGCGCATATTATGAGAATGTACAATTCTAAACGTCCTCACACATGGTATGAGAGGCTTAATTATCTTCAAAATAGCTATAATAGAGCACTTCATAGCTCTATCAATCACATCATTTTTCAGGTGTTCCTGGGTTTCGAACCCCTAGCCCCAATTGATGTGGTTATTCCATTGCATCCACATGGGAGGAATCTTTGTTAGATTTTTATCATTCAAGCTAGCATTATCTTAGGATATTTAATTAAGAGAATAAAAAGCACAACAATCAAACATAAGAGACAATGAACAAAAGGTTTTTTCCTCGAGGAAACCATAAAGGAGAAAACCCTGCAACTTCCTCTTAGATAGAATCAGCACCAAAAGAAAAACTCCAAAAACACTAAGATGATCTCCCAACAGTGGTAGTCTCTCTCTCTCATTTATGTGCTACAAGTGAGTGTGAGTGAATGTATGTTAAATAGAGAGGCTCACTCTCTATTTATACTAATTATCGACTTGATAATAACTCACTAGGGATGACTTCTCTAGGAGAGTCTAATAACCCTAGGGCCCCACAACTGTGGGGATTTTAACCCTTTATTAATAGGAGGGTTACCCACAATGACTTTACATGACTTGTTTACATTATTGAATCTCTCGATAGGAACATCAGGGCATGACATGAATCAAATACATTACAGACA
>LPNX010744341.1:440668-485986 GCA_001517045.1 Pseudotsuga menziesii
ACCAATACATAAGATACCACTACAAGATTTGTCCACTCTAATATGGGCCATACACCATCACCAAGGCATGTGGTGACAATTCCTTTGAATTAAGCATTCCTACATTCCTTAGTTTACACCTAGTATTCAATGTGGAGTTCCTTCGACCATATTTTCCACCACTATTGGACACCTCAGAGGTGGAAAAATAATTGACACCTATAGAGTTTAATATCAGTAACATGGAACAAGAAACCATTGATCAAATCATGGACACACATGTTAAGGGAACCTTCCAGCATAATATCCAACTATATTTGGTTATCAAAGCAGGGAAACTACTCCACCAAGGCAAGTGGATCACCAGGAGTCAGGGTCAGTTGAAGTTTCCCCATTTGATGGGGGAACTCAATGTAATGGATACCATTGCTACCTAAATGGGGAGGAATGATCCAAATGGATATAGGTGACCACCTACCTATTCCACTAGCTCAAAACAATATTCCATTTTGGCAATTTTCTTGTAATTTTCTACGATTTTTCAAGCCCCAAACATTCAGAGCCATTTTGAGACCCTAAACGATTTTTTTTCCAATTCTAGGGGAGGGGTGTGACGGGGGAGTGGTTTCCTATGAAGTGTATTATTCCCCTAATCAGAAGATGTAAATTTTCTATATACCTTTCCAATGAGCTATCGAGTGCCCAAAACAGAGATCGTATGCAAAATTCATGACCCCAAAAAGTTGGCTATTCTACTAACCACCTTGGGGGCACAAACTTTATGATGGTTCATCTCCTAGGGTTCTATTTAGGGTTTATGCCTCTCTAAGGATTTATGACAAAATACCCTTTAGCCTCCTTTTGTATTCATATTGTCACAATTGAGCATAGGCGCCACATCTCTTCTCAGAGATAGAGCTATCACCATTCTAGTAGCTTTTGTTTTATAGTTTATTATGTTTCATTCATTTAATAAAATATGAGTTTACAGTATCACTGTGTTTATTTCCATATATTTTTCTATATATGTGAATACATATATGCTCTTTCATTTCATTCTCACATAAATCTGGATCAGTGGTATCAATGCCTTCTGCTCTTGTGGTTTCTCAATGCATGTCCCTGATGAGATCTGAATATCAATAGTTGGTTCTTGAACTAGTTGATCTTGGGGAAAATATCTTTTGTCATCCCAAGAAGCCTCACATGGTGTGATAAGTAATTTGAGATGAAGGAGTAGGATTTTTATCCCAAAAAATCCCTCACTCAGCTCTACATGGCCTACACCACCCAAGGACACCCATGCACAATCTTCGTATCACCTCATTAGACCCCCACACCCTCAAAAAGGCTTAAAAATGAGTAAAAGGGCTTAAAAACCCCAAAAAGGAGCCTAAATAACTCTCCTAGGGGCTAAATCCTCCAAAAAGGGGCTAAATCCCCTCAAAGGAGCCTAAAACCCTAAAAGGAGCTAAAGTTAGGGTGGAAGGGGCTAAAAGCCCAAAAAAGGGGCTAATCCCTAACCAAGGGCTTGAAACCCTAAAAATCCCCAAAAAAGCTATAGAAGGAGGGGTGGGGGTCACTCTTAAAGAACTCTTCCCTTGCATACTGTTATGCTGCCCATGGATGCCTTGAGACCCTTTGTCTCTCAAGCCACCCACATCCCTCCTCTCATCCATTCATTCCTCCATTGAGCCATAGCTCCTCCATAGCCAAGAGAGAGAGAGAGAGGTGCTTCTTCCAGCCAGGGCATGGTGGCCCATTGCACCAAAGAGAAGGTATACATGTGTGTTTTGTTTTGTTTCTTTGTTTTTGTCTAATCCATAGCTTGTTTTCAGGTTTTTATTTTCTCTTTGCAAGTTTATTTCTAACATGTTTTTGCAGGATTTATGTTTCTAATAGTTGTTTGCAGGTTATTGGAGAGGAACCCTAACCTTGTTTGCAGAGGGGTTCTCCATCTTTGCTATTGTTTCTGTCTAGTTTCATTTCTATTTTTCTTCTCTGCATTTCCACACAGGGACCTATCCTTCTGTCCTATAGATGGAAGGTAGCCATTTCTACCCTGTAGCAAGGGGAAAATCCCTGCTACAGAATTGGTGACCATACCAGGTCAATCCCATAGGATCTGTGGTTTAGTTTTTAAAATTTCAAGTTTTATTTTAGTTTGTTCCCTAGGTTTAAAATTGCTTGTCAAATCTAGTTTAAATCTTGTTTATTTACAGTTTATTGTTTCTACCGAGCCTCCACAAGGAAAATTCGAGTCCATTTGGCCACAGTACAGGTTACTGTCGGTCGGATCTGACTCAGGATAATAATAAAAAAACAATCTGGAGCAAGTCACACTTATCGGGCCTAAACATGGGACCAGGTTGCTCATTTAGGCCTCACGGGTGTGACCAGGTCACCCTTTTTCCCCTGAAAGGTGCAACTTCCTTCAGAAAGGTAGACCGCTTCTGTCTGTGAAATCTATACGGCCCCCTCGCCTGTTTCTGGAAAAATTTGGCGACCCCCTCACCACATTTGACCCAAAACATGTGGTCTGTCACTCAAAAGTTAATTTTCATTTACTAAGGTTTGTCAGTAAGGCTCAGCCACCTCTATCCAGCATAATTATTCCATTTATGTTTTTGTTTCATTTTACTGTAATTTCGTTCACAGAACTAAGTGTAAGTTAAAAAAAATAATTGGTTAATGAACATAGCCTAACTAAAATTGACATAAAATTAACAATCTTGCTTACCCTTCCTCCTCTACCCATTCATCACCCTCCAGGGTATTATGGGATAAGACGAAGGGAACAGCTCATATAGTAATAGGCCCTTCACCCGATATTGTTCGAAACCACTAAAAATGGATGACTTGGAAGGTAGAGGGGGTAGAGAAGGAGGGCTTCTCATGATGCTAAGCGTCCTCCCTGTTGACCAACCTTGCATCTGGGAGGTGACCTATGGATCTATGGATGGGCTTAGTCCCATTGTGTTGAGAGCCCAACACCTTCTCTTGGTTGAAGAAGAATATAGGTGTAAGGTAGTCACCTAGTTAGGCTATCAGAATTCAGGGTAAAAAATGGTATATGTCTAAAAAATTTCTGTTCATTTACTGTTTTCAACCACAATATGATGAATTCATAAACCATTTGTAGCCACCAAATAACAGAAACACAAAAAGACATACACACCATACCACGTAAATCAACCCAACTCAACTCATGACGTTGAGAGAGCCACTAAAATTTATTAATTTACACTAAGTTCAAAAATCTGCAGTATTTGAGGACATAAGTCCCTGACTTCCTTAACCATGGGAAGTACTTGGGCTTAGCCCAGAAACTCATTGTGATGAGTACCACGGTAACCCCAAAGTAGATGTTTGCTGAGAGTAATTGCCAAGCGAAATGGGCAACGACCCCCACCGATTGAGTAGAATGCCTTCGGAGGAAAAAGCCAAGCACTGTCTTCTAGAAGTCTTGGTGGTCAAGTGACCACCTACATCCAATAGGAAGCCATTCAAACCGAAGTCCAAAAAATAATTCCCACTATTTTGATACACAAATCTAACACAATTGATCCCTCACTCTCTTCCTCACACCTAAGAGGCGAACCACCACAATTCGGGTCATTGAACCGACACCGTCGAGACCATTCTCGATGAACTCTCACACCATCAAAAGGCCACACAGCTTTTGATTCAGATTCAGACCCATATCATTCTGAACCAGACATGCACACAACACCATCAAGCCCCATGGCTGGTGCAAACCCAGATCCATTTTTCGGCATAGCAATCGCTAGTGGACCCATGTCCACACCACAAATTATCACCAACAACCCTATAGGTGGGCCCAGCATGGTCATGCAAACTGTTATCAATCAGCTGCCACCACCCATAGTAACCACTCAAGCTGTCCCACCTACAACACTTAGGGGAAGTGGCCCCTCCACCTACACTACCCCTCCTGTCACACTTGGGGGCAGTGGCCCCTCCACTGACATTGTCCCTCCTATCACACATGGGGGTAGTGGCCCTCCCACCCACACTGTCCCTCACACCATACTTGGGGGCACTTGCCCATCCACAATGGCACCATTAACACCACCAGCTATGCAGGTACATTATGCACCTGCAAACCCGACCACCATACCTGCCCCATATCACATCAACCTGGGGTCAAATCTGCCTTTCATGGCTCATCTTAACTTGCCTGATTTGGCTCAATTGACAAATGACCCCATCCACCATCAAACCTTCTGGCCTCCCATGCCAACCAAAATTCCCTCAGACATTCCCAAGTTTGAAGGGAAGGTAAGGGAGTGTCCCCAAAATCATATCATGACATTTCATCTATGGTGCTCCTCAAATAGAATCGTAGACGACTCGATCAGGCTAAGACTATTCGAACGCACCCTCATAGGTGCAGCAACTAAATGGTACATTGAGCTACCGCAAGCCAAGTACCCAGATTTCAACTCCCTAGCTTTCATGTTCCTACAGTATTTCCAACTCCCTGTCAGATATGACAAAGGGGTGGAGATCTTGTTATCCTGCCACCAGAGCACTGCGACACATATAACCGACCACATCCATGAGTGGTGGTGACATCGTAGTTTGTGTAAAATCCAACTTGATAACAGGATCTTCTTGGATTGGTTTCTCAAAACCTTGCTCCCACCCATAGCAAAGGACGTCACATCCGAACGTCCCCAATCCAAAGAGGAGGCCATACTGAAAGCCCAATAGTTTGAGCTGATCTATGCACAGTCTGGATACCTTTACACCGTCATTCTAGATGCTCCCCGTCTGGGTACCTCCTACCAGGATGCACCGGGGGCATCTCATGTCGTAGATGGCATCATAGGCTTAGTCTCCCAATAGCCATAGCACCGTTCGACACCACCTGTAGTTCCACCACAATCAAGCAACACTACTAGTGTTGCCTACCAAAACCAAACTCTGGATTATGCCAGAATGATGTCCCAGTCTGGAGCAAAAACTTCCTATGCACAACCTGCACCACCGTAGCAGGCTCAGGCCTTGGCATGGCAGACACAACAATACACAAGGAAAATGCCCACATTTGCGGCATGGCCTCCTACCCAAATTTATTATGCGCCACTAGTGCAAGCGGTTTAAGCCCCCACCCCCACTCCACCTGCTCCGTTGGGAAAAGTATTTGCACAACAAAACCGTCCCAAGTAGCCAGCCCCCAATAATCAACAAGAGTAGGCCCAGAATAACCGACCCCAAACCAAGCCAATAAGCAACCACAGGGAGGTGGTGAACAATAAAACCCCCCCAACAATGTCGCGGCAAACAGACCTGCCCAAAATCCTCCACGACCAAATGCACCAAGACGCAATGCTCCATTGTGTACAAACCAACCATGCACACTCTATGAGGTCTATGGGCACTACACATTCGAGTGTCCCTTCATGGGTCATGCAAAGCAGGCCATTCAAAACGAGGTGCAACATGCCACCAACACAACGGACCAAGCCCAACCCAACCCGACACCACAAGGACCTCCTCCTATGGTGCTCCAAAACTCATTACCAGTCCAAGGATTGGTGGCAACTGCACCCCCTCCCCGACCCAATCCCAATGCTCCAGGGGCACCTCCCACGGCCAAAACAGGTGTCCACCTGCTGGCCATGACGACTGAAGAGGTCAACCTACAAACTAGACAGAATCAGTATGAAACCACCACCGAACCTGCTGACACATCAGCGGCCTCTACATCCAAATCGCTCAATGCACCTCTTCAGTTACCCCCCTTCCCTGCCCCCCCATACGTCGAGTTGCCAATAATGCCACGGCTAGAGCTTCCATCAACTATAGCATTGTGGATTATTTGTCCCAAACACCAACAGCCATGTCCACTCTTGAGGTACTCAAAACGTGCCCAATGCATCGAAAATCCTTACTAGCCGCCCTTGGGGCTGTAGACCCCTCCGACTCCAAGTTGATCACATTCGACACGAAGAATGGAGGACTGCACATGACATCCACCATCGCCTTCCAAATCCCGGTGTCTATCCGGAATTTGGTTGTGCACCAGTGCATAGTAGATGAGAGGGCATCTACGTGCATTATGTCTACTCTAGTATGGCAGAAACTTGGATCTCCAATTCTGCAACCATCCTCCACAACTCTGCAGGCTTATGATGGCCATCTCACTAAATCCCAAGGAATCCTCCCCCATGTCCCCATCACATTATCTAGGAAGACAGTGCTGATCGACATAGAGGTTGTCAATGATCAACTGGACTATAACCTTCTCCTCAGAAGAAGTTATATGTATGCCATGAGAGATATAGCATCAACTATCTTCTGTCTCATGATGTTCCCTCATGAAGGGAATATTGTGACGGTTGATCAGCTCACTTATCACAATTCGCAAGGGTTAACAGCACCCACCAATGTTATCCCTACCATCACTACCATTGAGCCACAATGGACAACCATACATGCCAATGTCATCCCTGCAATCAACACCATGGTTGACAACACACCAGCCTCCCTATTGTTGAATGTGGGCCCTGGGTTGTTTGCTGATACCACCATGATGGCTCATTTCCCCTTAGTGTCACCACCACCGACACAAAATGAGACTGCAGACTTGTGCATGCTCTCATCCAGCACCGCTGCACCCAAACAACAACCGCTGCCATAGCCCCAACCGCAACCATAACACCGTCTGCAGCTGCAACATCAACAATAGCCGCAACATCATCCGTAGCCGCAACATTACATGCAACCACAACCACAACCGCACCACCACATACAACCGGCAGGGAGTTATCTGGGCTCCTCACCAATCTATACAATTCCCTTCCTCTTTCCCCCGCCTGGTGTCATGAGCAAGCCAGTAATGGCCACCCTCAACCTACCCATATTTACATTGGGCATTCCAGTGTGGTATCTTGATCCACTAGCTCAACCATCGATACCCCAGGTAGTCTTAAGACCTATGCAGCCCATTACGGTCAAGTCCCATCCTCCACCCAGTCTGCAAAAACCAACCACTGCACCCGTACCTGCACCGCCCCACCCGAAAAGGGCCAGGGGAAAGAACGCCAAAGCAACCGCAGAACCTTGGCAGATCCTACCTTGCACCATCTATGAACAACAGGACCATCCAACTCAGAACTGCCCTGATATTCCAATGATCCATGCGCATTTGGATGCCATGGACACAACTAAAAACCTCCCGTGGTTGAACTTCCAACTGCACCAATAGTCAAAAACAAGTCACTAAGAACAAACCATGCTTGCACTCTCTGCAATCTGTATGGACATTATTCTCACCATTGCCAAGACTTGCCCAGATTTTGAATGGCTTTAGCTGACCTCTGTCAACATTCCCTGGATTCTGAGATCACACTGATCGAAGAAATTCACCCCCCACCTCCTTCTTCAAACACCATGTCCATTTACATGATGTCCAGTTCAACTGACCCGCTTGTTTCTGCCTCCAATGACAGTCCATCAGACCTATCTCTTCATTTCTTCCGCAATGATGAGGAGATACTTGAAGCTTTAACCACCCCAAAATACCCATGGGACGACATGTACCATCGCTTGTTCTTCCTCCCCGAAGAACTTGTGTCGCAGTCTGACCAGTTTTCCGTGGAAACCAAAGATTTCATCCATGGGAAAGTCGACTGGTTCAAGAACCCCATCCTGGAACCAGATGCCTTTGAAGAAGGGAACATGGCCCACATCTCACCCACCATCAAAATCAACATCTCAACCAATCCTGAGGTTGTTGAAGAAATCGTGCTGGGGGCATCCTGCTCCACAACATAAGTTGCTGCCTACAAAGCTCTCTTCCAAGAATTTCGGGACATCTTTGACTGGTCTTGCAATGAAATGCCTAGCCTAGATCCATCCATCATGGAACACCACATTGACACATGGCCTGATGTGGCCCAAGTACGACAAAATCAATGGCCCATCCATCCTTCCAAAGTGGCCGCAGTCAAAGCCGAGATAAAGAAGTTGCGCACAGCCGGCTTCATCTACCCCATTTCCTACACCACTTGGGTTTCTAATCCAGTTCCCGTGAATAAAAAATAGGGTACCATTTTCATTTGCACAGACTTCCATGAACTCAATGGGGCATGTCCCAAAGACAACTTCCCAACAACCTTCATCGATCAGATTATTGATGCATGCACCGAACATGAGGCCTTTTCCTTCATGGATGGATTTTCCGGATAATCATATAGGAAACATACAACCATAACATCATGCATAATCATCTTTAAAAATACACACACAAATGTAATAATAGATCATCTAGGCATTGCATTCCACAACATCATAAAAAGACTCACACAAATAAAAGCGCATCCACCTGCGTAAAAAACATATATATAAATAGATAAGTCGCATGTCTAAAATATGTCCAATACAAAATGAGAAGCTACATATGCTTTCTCAGCAGGATATACATAGCGACACAAAAACTCCTAAATGAACCAATGCACTAGGAGCAGCCCCACTATACTACTAATCTAAGTCAGACTCATCATCTAACTTAGTATCATCATCTTCCTCAGAAGACTCATCCTCTGTAGGAATATCACCTCTTGCCGCCCGACGAATGTGCTCACAAGCCATAGCCATCCTCCTCATCACAAAAGTCCACTTTGAAGGAAAGCTATGAATAGAATCAATCACATCATTGCTCAGATGCTACCAGCCATCGTCAGAGACCCCAGCAGCAAGCCGCTCTAGATGCGACAGCAGTCCATTCATCTCTTGTCGTTGCCTACGAGGGTTCCCAGCAGGAACTGCCGCAGGATCCACACCAACCACCCGCCTCTGATGACCAGGTGGTGGGTGAGGTCCAATATCTGCATACACAAACAAGGACACCATCAGTCCACACATATCAACATACAACTATCAACCAACTCAAACTACACTATGTATAAAGATGAAAATAAAAACATCACGCATACATACCAGCTGGTCCCCACACCTGACCAAGAGGTCGGGGCATCTCAGGGTCCCCATGATAGTTCATACCTACATACAGGTACTCCTCAATCACTGTTGGAAGCTGACACCACTGCTCTAACAGCTCCTCAGTAAAGAAGTGGTCCACTCTACCGCCACCCTCTCGTATCATCATCTGACACCACCGGTACATCCACGGCTCTCGCGAACCACTATTTTGTACATCCTGATGCAGACGCAATGTAGGTACTTCCTAAAAAAAGAAAGCACATAGAAACGAGCCAAAACAAAATCTTGCTCCATATGCCTTCGACTTGTTCAGCTGACGCTAAACAGCCTGAAGATGCATCTGAGCCCAACCATAATACACGCCTCCCATAGCACGCTCTACTAGCTGAAGCTGCCCTCCATATATATTATGGCTCCCTGTGGAACCTAATATCCACAGCAGTAAGGTCACCACCACCTATGTCGATAGATCCTCGATGTCACACATCAAGATATAGGAGCCATGCACATATGTTGTAGTGTAACAGTGCCTATTGCATAGCTCCTCCAATGTCTCCCCTCGAGACAACACTAGTGCCAAGTCACCAACAACTCCCAACATAGGGAGCCCAGTTAGGAAGTATACATCCACTAGCTTGATCTCAACCCGCTGGCCCTGGAAGAGGAAGACCTCCTCCTCAACTTCCCAAAAACTCACAAGTGTTTGCAGTAGCAAACTCAAGCTCTTCATGAGGGGTATCCTCATGAACTTCAATAAACCGCAATGGGCCAGTGTATCATGCACATTCCCATCTTGTAATGATGCCTCCTGGATATCTTTACAGACTCTCTATCGCCACTTGATCTCAGCCATCCTACACAAGCAAAAAACAGATGTCAGCCACTGCTCTCATCAAAAAACATCACCCAGAGGCCAATTCACACCTGTTTGGGAAAAATGAACAACCAAGTCACTCAAAAATGCCCCACAGATGTGACCAGGTTGGTCCTTTTCCTTTGAAAGGTGAAACTTGCCTCCATGAAACCCCAACAAGCTCATGGAGGCCCTCCAGGTGACCAAATTCAGAATGTAAACCACCAAAAGGAAGATATTCAGTGAGAACTCTTACCTGCAAGTCACGAAACTTGAAAACATCGGCCAAAACAAGAGAAATCAGCAAATGAAGATTTAGGGCCCACCTCTCCAACTCCATAGTGAACAGTCACAATGACACCTCACCAAGTGGTCCCCACCCTTATATAGGCCCTATTTGACCTAATTTCTCCCATTGGACATAACAGGACCATACGGAGTCCGTTGAAGACGTCGTTCATGCCACTTGTTTCAAGATTTCATCCTCTATCTCCTTATGAGACCATCATCTCATGTTTAACAAATAAATTTTGGGACCATTTCCCAAAATCTACCTCAATTTACAAGCCATAGCATGGTGATGCAAGTGTCTGCGGACCTGTACTTGTATGACTCTCCCCTACCGCTATTCATGCGGGTTTTCGAGCCACTGCCCATTAAGGGACACCACTTTTATTTCTTGTTTTGTATTTTAACACATAGTTGTCTACTCCATCCACCGCACCTTACGCAGGTCTCTAGACCATTGTCCACAAAACGATTCATTTTCCTTTGCATGTATTTGGCATATAAGTGGCCCTGGACTTGCACTCACATAACATGTAGTTAATTCTGTCCATCGCAACTCACATGCTCTCTCCTAACCTCTATCCGAGAGCTACCTTGATTTGCGTGCCTCTACCGTACCAACTCGTGAGCCTCTATGGTGATCTATCCCATGCATGTATTGGTATGTTTGAGATCCACCTACTCCATCCATACTACGTAGATGACCTTTGGACCACTATCCACCGTCCCGACATGGGGCACCGCCTGTATCTCCGCAATCGGATGACCATATTGGAGTTTCGTTTAAGCTCTTTTCTGACTTCTAAAAACAATGAAAGATAGCCGAGCACAGCTACTTCCTTTCCCGCTAGCTAAAGTATAGGAAATGGCATCTACATCATCTCATTTACCTCCTTTTGCGGACCATGTAGACCATCAAATGAAAAGGACCAACTTGGCGTATTCAAGCCAAGACTATTCCCCTCTACATGCTTTTATGCTTTCTCGGGCAAAGGGGCCGCACCTTATGAAAAATCTCACTATGGATTGTCGTTAAGCTCTTTTCCAGCCTTCTCATCAAGAAAATATTGCCGAGCAAACTTGGTTTCGTTCATGCTCGTAAAAGTATCTGAATGACCATCTAGTCAGTATAGGTTTAACCTTTTCCGACCTGATTGGACTACCAATGGTAAAGAAGTCTCTCATCCCCTACAGGATGGGCGAGCTCTCCTATGTATGCTTTTATCCTTTTTCAAGAAGAGGATACTACCAACGAAAAACAACCCCCACTGGAGTCTTCTTCATGCTTTCAGACTCTCTAAAATTGAAAGCACCATCGAGCATTTACCTTCTCGAGCTCACCAAAAATATACGATATCATACCATAACGGTGTCTCTAGACACCACCCCATGAAAATAGTTTGGCAGCATTCCCACTTTGGGTCACCTTTGTTCAGAGTACTTTGCAATGTGTCTTCCTTGGACCCTATCAATATCAAAAGTGTCCACCTCCCCCAAGTATTTCCCATCTGCACTGACATTCTAGGTATTACAGCTACGATCCCATTCCCATGAGTCAGATTCATTTGCTGCTTGGTCTTCCCTACCATCATACTCTGAACAAAGGAATTTTGAGTCTACCACACTCCCCCTACCCCTGTTCAATTCTTTCCCTCCCCCTCCCCCCCCCATTCAGTGGGTCAATCCGTAGATTGTCTCACACCTTTCGGTTATCTCCCTTGCGCTTCTAATCAAGGAAACAACATTGCCTTGACTAGGGGAAGGTCTCCCTCTATCGACGACAACACAAATATTCCAGAGGATAGACCCAGAGGTCCATGTACCTTGGTTCCATTAACATCATTGATGAGTTCCTTGGGCCACTTGAGAGGAGTCCTTAGTGCCTCTCAGGATGGTTGTTTCTCACGTGCTCGACTCCAACTACATCATCGCACCGTTGAGATTCGTACAGGGTTTGGTCCGTACAGTATTTGGTCAAAGACCCCAGATGTCACCTGACTCTAGCACATTGATGAGTCTATTCAAGGGACCTAAACAATTTATGTCTCTTGTGATTTCTGGGTTGTGTTGGAGACAGTGTTCAAAAGCCCCACCAATGCTTCTATATAGATTTATGATTGATGCAGCATACTTGTACCACAGAGACTCTGACTCTCAATCAGTGAGTCCATATAGCTATGTACCATCCCAGAGCCAGCAGGCCATCAGTCATGAAGATATAGCATTCCATGAGAATTCCATGGGTCCAATGTAGCAGTTCTTCATATCAATATTGTATTCAGCCTCACATTGAGGCAACCACTATGTATCATTAGTTGTATATGATCAGTTCTTGTATTTTAGAGCATAGATCAAATTATTCTTTTGACATTGTCACGAGCATGGGGATTCTTGCCTCATCCATATACATGTCACACATCATTTGTATCTCACCCATTGATGAGAACCATATTAATACAAAAACCAAAAGCCACCATGCCCCAGCCCCGGAAGCACCACCTCTCCACAGCAAATCCTATGATGTTCGTCAGCCATACAATGAGCTCCTTCCCTCACACATCAGGGGGCAATATGTTAACCCAAAAAATCCCTCAATCAGCTCTACATGGCCTACACCACCCAATGACACCCATGCATGACCTTCGTATCACCCCATTAGACCCCCACACCCTCAAAAAGGCTTAAAAATGAGTAAAAGGGCTTAAAAACCCCAAAAAGGAGCCTAAATAACTCTCCTAGGGGCTAAAGCCTCCAAAAAGGGGCTAAAACCCCTCAAAGGAGCCTAAAACCCTAAAAGGAGCTAAATTTAGGGTGGAAGGGGCTAAAATCCCAAAAAAAGGGCTAAAGCCCTAACCAAGGGCTTAAAACCCTAAAAATCCCCAAAAAAGATATAAAAGGAGGGGTGGGGGTCACTCTCAAAGAACTCTTCCCTTCCATACTTTTATGCTTCCTGTGGATGCCTTGAGACCCTTTGTCTCTCAAGCCACCCACATCCCTCCTCTCATCCATTCATTCCTCCATTGATCCATAGCTCCTCCATAGCCAAGAGAGAGAGAGAGGTGCTTCTTCCAGCTAGGGCATGGTGGCCCATTGCACCAAAGAGAAGGTATACATGTGTGTTTTGTTTTGATTCTTTGTTTTTGTCTAATCCATAGCTTGTTTGCAGGTTTTTATTTTCTCTTTGCAGGTTTATTTCTAACATGTTTTTTTCAGGCTTTCTGTTTCTAATAGTTGTTTGCAGGTTATTGGAGTGGAACCCTAACCTTGTTTGCAGAGGGGTTCTCCATCTTTGCTTCCATTTATGTCTAGTTTCATTTCTATTTTTCTTCTCTGCTTTTCCACAGAGGGACCTATCCTTCCGTCCTATAGATGGAAGGTAGCCATTCCTACCCTGTAACAAGGGAGAAATCCCTGCTACAAGGATATCCTATTAAATTGTTGCTAGAAGAATCCCTCATGTGATAGAGTAACGAGATGATGGAAAATTTCGCTCAGATCATGTGGAAGAATGTTGATGGTGGCAAATGCACCTCCAATAAGTAGAAATTTTGGGGGTGTGACTCCCGTCAATATACAAGTTAGCTTTTAAATCCCCTTATTTAAAGGAAATATAGATGCATATGCTTTGTAAAAATGGTTGAGTCTATTGGAGGGTTACTTCTCTATTTAAAAAACATTTGACAACGAGAAGATCACCTTCGGGTTCCTTAAGTCCCTCCCCCTATATCAAATACTGGTGGGATGGGTATTGCGAGAGGCATGCGAGGGATGAATTTGAAATATTCTAGAAAGAACCCACTTTGGCGTCTTTTTTTTATGTCTTCATAGAGGAATTCTACCTTGTCGAAAACTATTATGACCAATACACCTAGTGGATGACATTGCACCAGGAAAGAGACCAAACGGTGTCAAAGTATACTAATATATTCCATACCTTATGCTCAAATATGGGTATTAAATACTTTGAATGACACTTGGTTATAAAGTACCGTTATGTCTTGCACAGTTACATTCAGTTAGATATGTATTTCCTGGATATATCCTCACTAGGAGCATCTTACCGATATGTTGTCAAGATTGAGAAAAAATTTAAGCAAAAGAATAAGCGACATTTTTGGTCTACAAATAAATAGCAGAAGCTTGAAAAAAGTGGCCCTAATTCAAAAACCAAAGGACAGATAAAGGAAGGTCGAATTCCTAACAACCATTATAAGATGCAGGAAAATAAGGATAACGAAAAATCGAAGGACACTGACAAGTCGTTTGAGTTCAGAAAATCCCTTGGCACAACACTAATTAATTCCACTCAAAACAATCATTGTTGGTCAAGGAAAAATCCTTAGATCTAGAATCTGGATTAGACACTAATGCTGAGAAATAAATGGGAAAGTACATCATTGACATGCAACGTAGTACCACCATCGCAACCACAAATATCCAACCAAGAGCATCAAAGGAGATAGAGGAAGGGGAGTGGCGCTTTCATTCATAACTATGGGTGCACGAGACTCCACTACATTTCATTGTTGATAGTGGTAGTTAGAAGAACCTCATCTCATTTGAGGATGTCAAAATATTGAATCTTTTGACGGTTCCACATCCCTAACCCTACAACATTGGTTGGTTGATCCAGGGACAAGATGTTCGAACTTGTCAACAATGTTTCCTCTCCTATGGCATCAAGCCCTTCAAAGATGAGGTAATGTGTTGTGATTCCCTGCTTGAAGTTTTTAATTTTATTTTAGGACAAATATATATGTGGAAACTTCATGTTGTGTATGATTCTATACCTCGTAGTGTCATTATTACATTGGGAATGAAACTCTACAGGATACAAAAACAATTCATGCTACTGTAGTGTCCCTCACCACGACGACGTAGTACAGGAAGGTAATATCCCAAACAAGGAAATTCATACTCTTCATGGTTTTTTTTGAGGGTGAATAAAATATCATAGCAACATCCACCATCCCCATAAATAACCCCTACATGCAGCATAAACAAGTGGACAAGATCGTGGAAGAATACAAAGACATATTCACCACACATGTCGGGGTTCTAGTACATTTCTAGGTCAAGAATTCCATTGATTCGATACCTAGTGCAACTTTACCTAATGGGTTAGTATACATGGGTCCCCTAATGGAGAATGAATAAATCAAACGCTAGATTCAAGAGTTAATACAAAATGGGCACATTCGACCCATCTCCTCACCTTGTGAGATCCCAATTGTGTTGGTATAGAAGAAATATGGGATATAGTGATCCTATATTGACTACCGAGATTAAAAAATATCACAATATAGATTCGGTATCCCATTCCTCGGATCTACAACCTTCTCAACTAGCTCAAGGGAGATAAATATTTCAGAAAGATATATTTGAAGTCTGATTATCATCAAGTGCCGATTGAGCAGACCGATGTCTGGAAGATAGCCTTCAAATCTTGGGAAGGAATTTTTGACTGGCTGGTCATGCCTTTTGGATTGACTAATACTCCCACAACCTTTATGAGGATGATGGATGACATTATATGGCCATTCACCAATTCCTTTCTGGTTGTATATCTAAATGATATACTCATATATAGTAGAACATGGGCAAAAAATTTGCGGCATATCCACCATGTCCTCAGTACCCTATGATAGCACAATTTATATGCCAATATAGAGAAGTGTTCATTTGGCATGGAAAGGGTTCAATATTTGAGATACATCATGGACGAACATGGTTTTCATGTGGATCTAGCCAAGATCCAAGTCATTCATGATTGGCCGACCTCGACGACTCTCACAGATATTTTCAGCTTCTTAGGCCTTTCCAACTTGTATTGCATATTTTTGTTAGAATTCTCTAATATTTCTTGGTCCCTTATCCAAGTGACCAAAGGTGGATCTAAGGAAAATTTCATTTGTTCCAAGCCACAACAACACACATTTGAGGAGCTAAAGCAACACTTATGTTCAACATCTATCCTTACTTTACCATATCTACAACAACCCTTTGATATTGAGATAGATGCTTTAGAATATGTCATTGGTGTGGTTCTCACTCAACATGTTCATCCAATGGCATATCACAGTGAGACAATTTGAGATACAGTCTACAAGTACCCCATCAATGACAAGGAAATGTACTCCATTTTCCAATCCTGCTACCAATGGAAGCATTACATCCTTGGAAAATAAAGAGTCATCCACATTGATAACAAGCCCTTGAAGTTCATGCAAACCCAAGGGAATTTATAGAATTAACACCACCAGAAGTGGTCCACTTACATGTAGCAATTCCACCTGAACATTAAATACAAGAAGGGTAGCACCAATTGATTCGTTGATTTCCTCATTCAACCTCCACTAACAACATTAACTATGATTCCCAACTCTTGTGGCCATGATACCTCTAGGTGGCCACAAATATATTACAACGATCCTTAGTTCACTCCCATGTATCAAGCCTTATGTGTAGGCACACCAGTGGAGGGATTTAATCTCCAAAAGAATTTTTATGCCACCTAGGCTATCTTTGTGTTCCTTCAAGCGAGCATGCGATGATGATTTGGGAAGCGCATTACAGTTGGGTGGAAAGGAAATTTTGTGCTAAGAAGACAATGGAGGTATTGCAGAAGTATTTTTATTGGCCCAATCTCTGACAAGATGTCCATCAATTATATCATATCATGCACTACATGTTCCATCTCAAAACTGACCACAAAAAATTAGGGGTTGTACACCCATCTTCCCACTCTCAATGGGCCATGCGAATCTATCTCCATGGATTACATATCAATATTATCTTCAAATACGCATGGTAATGACTATGTGCTTCTTTTCATGGATCGCTTCTCTAAGATGGCCATTTTGATAGATTGCAAGAAGATCATCTCTGCCGAAACTACTGCTAAGCTCTTCTTTGAGCATGTTTGGGTTCATTTCGAGCTACCACAGACTATTATTTTAGAATGGGATAGCATCTTCCTAATCACTTTCTCGTATAGTATATGGTCATTGATGGATACCAATCTCACCAAATCGAGTGCCTACCACCCACATAGTGATGAACAAATAGAGGTAGTCAACCGGATTATTGTGCATATTTTGAGAATGTACAATTCTAAACATCCCCACACATGGGATGAGAGCATTCCTTATTTTCAACATATTTATAATATATCCCTTCATAGATTCACCAATCACAACCATTCTCGAGTGTTCCTAGGTTTCCAACCCATAGTTTCAATTGACCTAGCTATGCCCATTGCATCCACACGAGAGGAATATTCCATGCTTGGTATGAGGTTGATAATTCCACCAGATTTTTTGAACAAATCTATCACATCCTCCAACAGTTCCATGACATTTTTGAAAGGGTCGGTACTAAGTACAAGAAGTAACATGACCAGCATCAGGTTCCACATAAGTTCCAGGTGGGTGATAAGGTTTGGTTTCATTTACAGAAAGAGAGGCTCATAGCACCCCATCACAAGCTTCTTCCACTCCAATATGGTCCATACACCATCTCCAAGTTAGTTGGTGACAATGCCTTCAAATTAAACATTCTTCCATTCTTTAGCCTGCACCTAGTATTCAATGTGGATCTCATTCAACCATATTTTCCACCAATGTTGGAAACCTTGGAGGTGGCAGAATAATTTAAACCTATAGATATTAATCTTGACTGCACAGAATAATAAACCATTGTTCAGGTCATCGACACATAGGTTAAGGGAACCCACCAGCAGAAGATCCAACTATATCAGGTTGTCATAGCAAGGCAACTACTCCACCAAGGCAAGTGGCTCGCCAGGAGTCAAGTTTAGCAGAAGTTTCCCCATCTGTTGGGGGAACTCAACAAAATGGATAACATTGCTTCCTAAAGGGGGAGGACTGATTTAGATGGATATAGGTGGCCGCCCACCTATTCCAGTGGCTCAAAAAAACTTTTCATTTTGGCAATTTTCTTGTAATTTTCTACCGTTTTTTAGGTTTGAAACTTCTGGGGCCGTTTCGAGGCCCTAAATGACGTCTTTTGGTGATTCTGAGGGGTGGAAATGGTTTCAAATGGCACGCATTTTTCCCCATTCAAACATCTAAATCTAAATAGACCTTTCCAATGAGCTATCGAGCGCCCAAAATGAATATCGTATGCAAAATTTATGACCCCAGGAAATTGATTGTTCAACTAACAACCTTGGGGTCAAAAAATTTATGATGGTTCATTTCCTATGGTTATATTTAGGATTTATAATACAAGGACCTTTAGCCTCCTTTTGTATTCATCTTGTCATGAGTGAGTGTAAGTGCCACATCTCTTCTCATAAATACAACTAGCACCATTCTAGTTGCTTTTGTTTTACAGTTTGTTTTGTTTCATTCATTTAATAGAATCTGAGTTTACTATATCACTGTGTTTATTTCCATATATTTATGTATGTGAATATATGTGTGTGTGTGTGTGTGTGTTCTTTCATTTTGTTCTCACATAAATCTAGATCAAACGTCGAATGAATTAATGAATTCCCCATAATGATGGTAAGGATAACCCATCGGTGGAGTACTATTCAAGATCATGGTATTGTTTCCTAAGGAAAATGTGGGTGAACTTATAACTGAGGAAACAATGTGTCATGTTTGAGGATGACAAGGAAATATTGTTGTTATTTATCTTCATGATGAAATTAAAATGAGTTCACTATTCCCCTTTTTGTATTATATATTTTTTAATGTTTTTTGTCTTTTTCATTATAATATTGAAAATGAATAGAGTGTTATATTACACTAGTGGAAACAAGTAGCATAAGGGAGAGTGCCTGCATTCCAAGGATATGAGTCAGGTTGAGGAAAGATTAAGGTTGCAAACAAGAGCTAAGATAGTTATGTACACTCTTGAGGATACTTTTTCCATGGGTATGATTATTTGAGACAAGAGTAAGTTTTGTCAGACAATGAAATGGTGCCACGTAACTATGATGATTCAATGAGGTGAAATATCCAATTCACATCCAATTAGAAAGGAGGTGTTGAGGTATAAATCATGTGGATACGAAATCTATGAAGGAATACCAGAAGCAATCTTCATCATGGATTATGGTCTATCAAAACTATCCTGAGTTAGATAGAGAAAACTTGTCAATGTTCCTTAAGTCCTACAATGAAAAAATTTTCATAACCCAACTTTTTAATCAAAAAATAGACTCAATATGTGTAATAAATGTCCAAAATATCCAAAATAGACAATGTACTTATGCATCACCTTTATCCAATCGGTAAAAATAGTCATGTATAAGTAAAAGTTAAGTAAAAACTCATTTTTTACCATTTTTATTATTGGTGTTGTTAGAATAATCAACCCATAGTTAGCTACCTTAGACATTAATTAATCCATTTTTGTCTTATTTTCCTAGTTTCCAATATTCCACTCTATGCAAGTTGTCTTCCACATGTCCTAGAAGTCAAACTTGCTAAAAATGAGTCATGGAGCGCTTGGGAAACCTCCTGGAATCCATATTTAGCATATCTGCTTTATTCCAGATCCTCCCTAGCGCATATCTACTTTTTCTGCTAAGTTGTCTGCTTTATTGAGATTTATGGCAAAAGGGAAAGTAAGACTAGGTGTAGTTGACTTGTTTTTTTGCCCTCATCATCCTCCATTCTTTTCTCGTAATAAAAGCATGTATGAGTTTTCTTTCCATCACTTATTAGCTTTCCTACTTGACTTTTCCAATTTGTGAGCCTCTAGGTAGATTTGGAAACTGCTTTATGCACCTATGGGGGATTTGACTAGATTTAGTAAGCCTACTTTTTGACTATTTCGAATGGCATCCTTATGCATTTGAATATCTCATCTAATTATATATTGTAGCAGCCTATGACTTCATATGGTTGGCTATTGTACACTTATTCAATACAGATTAGTGTTATGCTCCAATTTCAGTCTCCTTTGATGTTAATTTTGCATGTTTGATTAGCAATTTTGTTAGTGTAATTGTTCTATCACTTGGGTTCAATTTCCACATGGTATCAGAGCCTTTGTAGATCGATTTCTCTCCTTCCATATTTCTATTGCAGGTTCGACATCTTGATAGGGAGCAAATTCTGTTGGTTGAAGGGCACAGTTCAGAGCTATGGATCAATATCAGAAGATCATCTTGACTCCATTTAATTTCTTTGAATGGAAAGAAGAGATGGAGATACTATTGAGAGTGAAGGGTCTCTATAGGGTGACTATGGAAACTGAGGCAGAGCCCAATGCAGCTGCAAAGAAAATTAAATGGCACAACAGGAGGGATGAGGCCTCTGGTCTTCTGTGTCTGAGCATATCCAGAGACCTCCTCTTCCATCTTGATGGATTGAAATCACCTAATGAAGTGTGGGAGAAGCTTGTATAGATTTTTGGTAAGACATATGAGATGAGAGGACATCAAATCGAGAATGAATTGATCTCTTTGAGTCCCAGCAGCTTCGAATCCCTGCAACTCTACTTTTCCAAGTTTAAAGCCCTTGTTTTGTAGCTAAAACAGTGTGGAATTGAAAATAAGGAAGAGAAAATAGTTTTGGCCATACTCTTGAAGCTTGGCCTTGACTATTCAGTGTTTTTTTCGACCTTCCATGCCACCAAGTTGACAGCTCGAGCCTGGAAGATGCCTAAGCTTGTAGAGTTCATGGAATCCCTCACACAAGAACAAGATAAACTGGTGATGATGGGCACCATCAAACCTTCCAAATACCAATATTTGGTTGCTGGATATTCGAGGGTGGATTCAAAAGGAAAGAAGAAAGCTAAGAAGCCACCTGATAAAAAGAGAGACAAGAACAAGTCTCAAGAGGAGCCTGAAGGCTCCAGGAAGAACTTCCAGAAGAAGAAGAACAAAGGAGAAATGGGCAAGTGTGCATACTGCGCTAAGGGCTATCATCCTGAAACCTCATGCATGATGAAGAAAATTGACATGTTGACCCAAATCCTAGAGAAGAATAACATCTCCCTTCCTGATTGCTCAAAGAAGAGGGAAGGAGGATCAAATTCAGAGGACAGAGAGAGAGTACATGTGTTGGTTGCTGGCACATCAAGCTCACCTAGATTCATCATAGATTCTGGAGCTTCAAGACATATGGTTTCAACCAAGGAGGAATTCTCCTCTCTTGACATGTCAAAAGGTCCACCAATAGTGCTGGGAGATGACTCTCTCACTGACAGTTTGGGAAAAGGAAGGATTGATCTTGACCATGGTAAGTTCAGTAATGTATTGTATGTTCCAGGACTTGCCTCTAATCTTTTGTCAGTGTATCAGATGACCCACACAGGGTCTCCAAAGAGGTTCGTATTCTCCCCTAATGATGTTGAGATCACGGAGATCTCGAATGGTAAATTCATTGCAAAAGGAGTTGTAGATCACACTTCAAAGGTATACATGTCTTCTCATTTTCTTCCCTACTCAAACCCCTCTGCTCTTCTGATTCATGCTAATGAGGAAAGAAAGCTTTGGCATGAAATATTTGGCCATATTAACTATAAGTATCTTTCTGATCAAAGTGAAAAATAAATGGTCATAGGGTTACCAAAGATTAAATTTTCCAAGGGAGTCTGTCAAGGTTGTATCCTAGGAAAACACCCAGAGCATAAATTTGAGAGAGCTAGTCATGAGAGAACCTCCGCACCTCTTGAGTTGATCCAAAGTGATGTTTCTATTCCATTTCCTCATATTTCAATGAGTCAAACCAAATATGCATTGACCTTCATAAATGACTTTTCCATGTATTGTTGGGTTTACTTCCTGAAGCATAAGTCTAAAGTTTTTGGCCTCTTCAAATTATTTAAGGCTGTGGTTGAAAACCAGTCTGGGAGGAGACTCGAGATCCTTAGATCAGAAAATGGTGGTGAGTATGTCAATTATGAGTTCATTCAATATTGTGAAGATGGAGGTATTCAGATGCAGCATTCAATCCCTTACACACCACAGCAAAATGGTGTTGCTGAGAGAAAGAACAGATCACTGAAGGAGATGGAAACCTATATGATGGAGGATAAAACTTTGCCACCAAAGTTTTGGGCTGAGGCTATAAAATGTGCATCCTGTATCAAGAATAGGGTTCCTCATAAACATCTTGATGGTATGACTCCTTTCGAAGCTTGGAGTGGGCACAAGCCAGATGTGACCCATTTCAGGTTTTTTGGCTCAAAGGCTTGGGCTAGAATTCCAACAGAAAAGAGGAAGGCTTTGCAGCCCCAAATCCAAGAGTGTCTATTTATTGGGTACTCTGAAGATTCAAAAGGGTACAAGCTGATCAATTTGAGCACAAGCAAATCCTTCATTGAAAGGAGTGTTCAGTTCCAAGAAGAGCCTTTAGCAGCAGTTGAAGTTGGAGAGCCTTCTTCACCACCAGAACCATTGAATGTAAGTGAAGAGACAAATAAATTTGCTGATTCTGATATGTCTGATAATGACGATTTAATTTCATATCCTAACAGTCCTACAAGACCAAAATGGGCAGCAAAGACCATTCATGTAGTTGGGAAACTAGCTGGAAATCCTAGTGATCCTAGGAGGACTAGATCTCAGTTTGAGAGTGCCCTGTGTATGAAAGACCCTTTGTTTGCAGAGAAGTGTTATCTGATGGTTGAATCAGAACCACAGACATATGAATATGCAGCACATTATCTAAGATGGAAAACATCCATGAAAGAAGAATTCAGCTCACTCAAGAAGAACAACACTTGGGAACTGGTTGATCTTCACCCAGGGAGGAAGCTAGTTCAATGTAAGTGGGTTTTCAAAACTAAGTTTGCTGCTGATGGTTCACCTTTGAAATATAAGGAAATATTGGTAGCCAAGGGCTACTCATAGGTACATGGTATTGACTACAATGAGACCTTTGCATCAGTGGCAAAGATGGACTCCATCAGGCTAGCCCTAGCCATTGCACCTTTGAAGCAGTGGGAGGTACATCACATGGATGTGAAGTGTGATTTCCTGAATGGAGATATTACTGAAGAAATTTACATCCAGCAGCCTCAAGGGTTTGTTTCTAATCCATATTTTTTGTGCAGGTTAAAGAAATCATTGTATGGGCTTAAGCAAGCCCCCAGGGCTTGGTATGCCAAGATTGATGGATTTCTACTGTCATTGAGTTTTGTTTGATGCAATTCTGATCCTGATGTTTATTTGAATCTGATTCATGGTTACTTAATGATTATTGTCTTGTATGTGGATTACCTTCTGATTACAGGAAGTTCAAAGAAATAAATTGCCTCCTTGAAGGATGCAATGAACCATGCATTTTCTATGACTGATTTGGGGTTGTGAGCCAATTCTTGGGTCTCGAAATTGCTCAATCCCAAAATGGAATAAAATTACATCAGTCCAAGTATGCTTTATATTTTCTGAACAAGCTCAACATGAAATATTGCAAGCCAAGAAAGACTCCCTTCCTTTCAGAAGTTAAGCTTGAAGAAGCAGGTTCTTCTCCTATGGTAAATAATACACTGTATAGACAATTAATTGGGTGTTTGCTGTACCTTACACACACTCGAACTAATATTTCTTATGCATTAATTATGGCCTCAAGATACATGGATCACCCTCATGATCTCCATTGGATAGAATGCAAAAGGATCCTTGACTTTGTTCAGGGAACAAGAACTCATGGGATCTTCTGCAAAGCTAAATATGATCTTGATTTGATTGGGTTTACTGACAGTGATTGGGTAGGTGACAACACAGATCGAAAGTAAACATCAGGATATGTGTTCATGCTTACTGAAGGAACAATCAGCTGGTCAAGCAAGAAACAGAGTGCCATAGCACTCTCATCTATAGAAGCATAGTACATAGGAGTTGTAAATGCAGCAACTCAATGTTTATGGTTGCAAGGGATACTTGGTGAGTGTGGCTTCGAATCAGAGTTTTCAACTATTATCTATTGTGATAATCAGAGAACCATTCAAATCTACAATGATCCAGTTCAGAGACAGAGAAATAAACACATTGAGATCCATATGCACTACATCAGACAACTTGTGCATGATGGCACCATTCACCTACTCTTATGTGCATCTTCAGAACAAGTAGCAGACATCTTCACCAAAGTTTTTTGTGAGAAGACATTCAGAAATATCAAATCACTGCTAGGGATTGGTGATCATGCTGTGAAGCATGATTGATGACAATATTTTCAAATTTTGTTTTACTATCCATGTTTAAGGGAGGATTTTCCCACTGGGTTTCTTCCTCTTTCCATGGTTAAGTGGACATGCAGTATGTAAAGGGTGACTAAGCCTTGTTTCTAGGCCCTATATTTTTCTGAAATTTAATCATAAATTCAGGCTTAAGGGGGGGTTTTAGAATAATCAACCCATATTTATCTACCTTAGACATTAATTAATCCATTTTTGTCTTATTTTCCTAGTTTCCAATATTCCACTCTATGCAAGTTGTCTTCCACATGTCCTAGAAGTCAAAATTGCTAAAACTGAGTCATGGAGCACTTGGGAAACCTCCTGGAATCCATATTTAGCATATCTAATTTATTCCAGATCCTCCCTAGCGCATATTTTCTTTTTCTGCTAAGTTGCTTGCTTTATGGAGATTTATGGCAAAAGGGAAAGTAAGACTAGGTGTAGTTGACTTGTTTTTTTTCCCTCATCATCCTCCCTTCTTTTCTCCTAATAAAATCATGTATGAGTTGTCTTTCCATCACTTATTATCTTTCCTACTTGAATTTCCCAATTTGTGAGCCTCTAGGTAGATTTGGAAACTGCTTTATGCACCTATGGGGGATTTGACTAGATTTAGTAAGCCTACTTTTTGACTATTTCAAATGGCATCCTTATGCATTCGAATCTCTCATGTAATTATATATTGCAGCAGCCTATGACTTCATATGGTTGGCTATTGTACACTTATTCAATACAGATTAGTGTTATGCTCCAATTTCAATCTCCTTTGATGTTAATTTTGCATGTTTGATTAGCAATTTTGTGAGTTTTATTGTTCTATCACTTGGGTTCAATTTCCATAGGTGTAGCCATTGGAGGAGAGGAGCATAGATATTAAAACTTGTATTATGGACGATATAGGCCATATTTCTTTGACCCATTAGTTGTAGGTAATTCTTCAAACCATGTTCTTGCATTTCATCTCAATCCTTTCTCTATCTATAAAAAATGGTTTAGGGATTAATCTCTTAACTTTGTACGCTCGTGGTCACTACTATGAGGGTGGATAATGGTGACCAGGGCCTCCTAGTCGCTACTATTGAACTGAAATTAGTGATTAGTCACTAGTATCACACAAATAGTAACAACATGTCCTAAAGTAAGCATTTTAATGGTGAAAAAACTTAATTTTTTTCCCTTTTTCCTAATTTTTTTTCTTTCAAAAGGTGTATCTAACTAAGATGATGGTTATTTTGCAAGGATAAATATGATTGAATAGAAATGAAGTGCTCATTAAGCTACAGATGAAATCTATTTGAATGATCGAGGAAAAATACTTGCACTGAGGGATTTTGGTTTGTTAAAGTTCTTTCTCATCCAAAACATGCGTAATCAAAACATACTTATCCAATGCTTGATACAACTATGGGATCCATATGTGCAAGTGTTCTAAATGGGATATGAGAGCATAGAGTTAGGATTAGATGACATATGTTTCATTACAATATTGTATGTCAATAACACAAGGGTGCTCCTAAAGGTAGGGATTCGGGGTGGAGCATCAGGATCCAAGATGATTGTATATCTACTCACTACCTTCCTATGGCCAGAAAAAGTAGCAACTACCTTCCCATCAAGGAAGTCATGGACCTTCCCCTATGCATGATTCTATTCATTGTAAATTGGGTGGTAGGATATACATCATTGCATTTGGATTCAAGGGAACACATGCAATATGCTATAGATTGTATGGAGCCTTATGTATTTGACTTATGTATTGGTTTAGTCATTAACATGAAGGATCAGTTAACAAAATGTTGGATGAGGAATTAGAAATAGTTCAACTATGGATCTATATTATGTAGCTTCTTTCTAGAGAGGGTCCCTATCATCCATCCTAGAATGACTACCCCTCTAGGAGAGACATGGATGCCACAGATGCAGAGGTGGGTTTACTTCATGGCTCGAGTAAGGGGAGGTTTGTCAATGAATACATTTGATATTGGAGTGGTGGGATGACTAGATTGTTGTGATCAAATACTATCTATATGTCATAATTTAATTCTAACCTTACCATGAATGGGTTCCTCCTCTCGAATTCCATTTGGGTGCTATATGTAGGAAGCTACATTCTATAAACCATGTGTTTTTAAGTTTTCAAATATTTCAACTTTTTATGAAATTTTTGGTATATCTTGAATAAAAGGGAAAAAAGAAAAGATTGTGCAGGTATTTTTGGATATGTTCAACATAAATAACAAATTTTACTATATGATGCATACATTTGGAAGACACACCCAATAAGCATGCATCAAACCCATCAACAAGAAGAAGTAGGTTGACACAATGGTGGAAATGTGGAGGTAGGTGAGGAAGCAGAAGACCTTCAAGAGATCCAAAGAAACATGGAGGGGCTGACAATGGGTGTGCCATCAACTTATATTAGTAGTTTCCTATGGTGCATGCAATGCAATGTGGTGGGAATGCCTTCACAGATATCACACTTTCTACATTGTGTGGAAATGACAGTTATGTGATACAATGAGTCTCATCAACCATGTGAATCATAAGATGAGTCACTATCAGGAAAATTTTATTGCTTAGAATGTCTTAGATGGATGTTATATGTTCTAGTTTATAGATGATGCATGCATCATTCACAGCCATGTGGCTGAAATTTTGTACTTGGAACATTTACACACCTTTGGGTCATGATATGATCGTTTATTATACTTTCTACCAGTGGATTTTGTCTCGACATTTATTTGTGTTATTAAATGGTGTATGCAATTAAATTTCATAATTTATTGTACATGCTTTCTTTTGTTGGAAACATTAATATGTATGGGTTAATATTTAGTGTACTTTTGGTATTATTATGTGCATTCATGCCAAGAGTCACATGTAGATGTGAATAGTCATTGGAAGTCCAAGAAATTCCTTCAGAATACAAACCCAAGGGTCATCTCAATGTATTTACATGTACATAATTTAATGAAAAATATACATCAACTCTCATTCATTTTATAATTGTGTTTTCTATTTGTTTCCCCTTGTTATTTATCACTCCAATAGTGGTATCATAGCAGATATGAGCCCCATCTCCTGTGCTTATATTTATGCTACATTCTAAAGTAGATTCCTTGGATTCCATTTCAATATACCATCTACTCCTTAGTCCTGCACTTCTTTCTACTGTCTGACATATTATGTGTATTAGTAGAGAGACTTTTAATCTTCATGAACCCTAACTTAATCTATTGTTGTGTAACCTCTATCCATCTCCTCCTATTTACCTAGTCATATTATGCACATCAAATCATTTTTTTGAATCACTCCTCATCTATACATGATTCATGTTTTTCAAAGTTTGTTAACCCTAGTTTACCTTCTCTCACTAGTTATGAACTATCATTGAACTTGGAGTACCATGGAGTGACTACTTAATGAGTCAAGATAGAGGAGGCATTAATCATATCAGTGGAATCATCAATGATGAGATGAAGGGAGTCTTTAAGATATTTTTGGAGAATGTCATTATCTACGATATCACTTATATTGAGCACACACGATGAAATATTGTCATAGACATGGATGTAGTCTTTACGACTTTGGTGGTTAATGTTTATCTCTACTGTCTTCACTTGTTTCATCTTTATGATTTTGGATTGTGTCTAAATTATGGTTCAATTTTGGGGAAGATATCCATGTTTGTTACCTACTATATCTTGTACTATATTACTATGTTTTGTTTGCACTTAAATATTGCAATGGCTGGTGTGCATTATGTATATCTATATGCTTTCTCTATTTGTAAGAGGAACCAATTTCTCACCAAAACAAGGGTTGGATTGAATAATATGTTGACCAAATTGTCATTGATTCCAACATGTGTGTGTCGGTGTGTCTTGGTGCCCCTTGAGGAGCCCTTCAGGGTTATAAGTCTGTCAATTTCAAATTATACCTTTTGACCTTGTCCAAGCCCAATTATGAATCCCTTGGAACCCTTGGGACAATTCCAAAATCCCTTTACACCCTTTAGAGTGTTTAAGATCCCCTAAGTTGTTTCTATGGTTCCCCAGTTGTTTCTTTAGATTCCCCTGTACCAAAACATATGCCCTAGTACCCTATAAATATTCCATGGTGTGTTGAAGAAGTATAGAACTTCAAAGATTCCAAATGACCCATTATGTGGTCATTTGTGAGGTCATGGTACCCTAGGAGAATTCTAGTCACCCGCACACCTTGGTGGTGTTCGGGTCCTTGATACCCTTGATATGATGATTATATGATGGAGACCTACTCCTTGTTGATGTTAAGTATTTGGATTTTAAGACCATTGAATCTCTCATTCCTTTGATGATGTCCATTGAATCATTTGACCTTGGAACTTATGCATAAGGTAACATGGTCTTTGAAACCTTTATGTTTGGAATCTTTGAAATCTTGAACAAATTGAATAATTTAAGGGTATTCTACCAAAAATTTAAAAATAAACACATCATAGGGAGATATTACTCGTCAAGCCATTTCCATTGATATGTGGAGCATCTTCAAAATCCTTACAGTTGAAGAGATATGAATTTTTGAAGTTGGTGTACCCCACCTTTTTGGGTCATCCAACCAAACAAAAGAGAATTTAATTATTTGTAATTTTGAATTGCATGTCAGCCCAGTTTGAGGTAATAACTTCCCTCCACAAAATATATAAATAAAATATCAAACATTTCATTTTTTAATCAATCAAGTCTCTCTTTGGTAATTCATAACTCTTGGAGAAAAGTGCGAAATTTCTGGAGGAGAAATGTTTGGGCATATTCACTCAAATTGGCTCATTGGAAAGATTGTTACGAGGGATATGTGGTGACATGATCTAGATTTTTTTTTTGTTTTTCTATTCTTTATTCATATTTTTATCTTTGAAAAGGTATGGTTCATGCTTTTGGGTTTCTCTTGTGATGGCACATGTCTCTCATGGATAGAGTTCATATTTGATCTTAGTATGTGAGCCTCTATATCGATATATATATTTGAAGTCATTATCGAAGATATGATGGTGATGTTGCATATATTTATGCTATGATATGATCACTTTATGATGATAATGCATGTGATAATGATTTACACTATATGATGTTGATGAACTCCTTTACAATATGATGTGCATGCATACCATAGTGTGATGATGCTCTCCTATGCACTATGATGTATACATGATGATGCATACAAGGTGCACACTAAGATGATGATGATGTATATTTTATGATGAGGATGCATACCATATAACGATGATGCATACCTATGATGATGATGCATTCCTTATGTTCAATGAAAGAAGAGTAGAATTATGTGTTCAATAATTGTGTATGATGAGGTGTACAATGATGTACATGAGCAGTGTATGGAAGTGAAATGACTTGTTGGTATACAAGGATGATTTGGAAGTAATCAGAGTGCAGAGGTTATCAGCAACAGATTCATAGGTTCATAAATATCTTTCTTGTCTGGGTGGAAGGACGAGGCAAGGAAAGGAGGTTGTAGCCTCCTTCTGGTTGAAGCTGAAGAACTAGGGAGTTGTAGCTTCCTTCAAGTCGTATCCTTTAAATTAGGAGGTTGTAGCCTCCTTCCAATTGTAGCTATGAAATTAAAGTCATTGTAATAAGGGGTTTGTTTTCTCCTTCAAGTTATTTTTGGAAAACTATTATTAAAAAGGCTTATGTGGTTTTACCCCCAGGACTTTGGTTTCCACGTCAAAAATTATTGTGTACTATGCAACTTGTTATTTTTATGCACATTGATGATATGTTGTGATTAGTGATCAACAACTTGCTTTTGATTAAAAATTTATTATTTTGCAAATACTAATTCACCCTGCTCTCAGTGTTTTAACAATTGGTACTAGAGTCGGTTCCTTCATAACATTCTAACCACTAGAAGGAAATCATGGGAAAGTTTGCTAAACAAAGCAAAATTCGAACACCCTTATTTGATGGAATAAACTATTCATTCTGGATCATAAGGATGAGAACCTTCATAGAAGCTCAAGGAATAGAAATATGGAAAAGTATCGAGAATGGGCACAAGGTACCATACACCGTACCAACATATGAAACTAAGTTGGCTCAATACAACAACTCAAAGTCCAAAAATCACCTTCTAGGTACTATAAATGAATTTGTCTTCAACAAAGTGATGCACTGCCCTTCTGCAAAGGAAATGTGGGACAAAATCCAAACCACATATGAAGGAGATAGCAAAGTCAAGGAATCCAAACTTCAAACATACATATGACAATTTGAACAGCTAAGAATGAATGAAGATGAAGACATATCAACCTATATTCTTTGAGTTGATCAACTTGTGAATACCATTAGAGGTTTGGGAGAAGAATTTGAGGAGGCCATAGTTGTTCGAAAAGTTATAAGAACTATTCCCAAAAGGTTTAAACCCAAGAACTCTTCCCTATAAGAAAGAATATATATGAAGACTATGATAGTAGATTAGTTGCATGGGACTCTTGTGGCTTACAAAATGAGAATTGAAGATGAGGACACGTCAAGAAAGGAAGCATCATTCAAGTTCTCCTCCAAAAATGCTGTGAAGAACAAAAAAAAAGGACAAGCCAACAAGTGGTGCATCTGATGATGAAGAAATAACTAAATTTGTTCAGAAATTGAAGAAAGGAACTGGGAAATACAAAGGTAAGTTTCCTATTAAATGTTTTTCATGTGGAAAGATAGGTCATTATGCTTCTAAATTTCCATATGCATATATGACAGCTTCAAACCCTATAAGAAGTAAAATAATTACAAGAATAAAAATAGAGGGAAGTTTGCAAAGAAGAAAAGTCTCTATACAAAAAGGGACAATAGCTCATCCAGTGGTGACTCCGATAATGATAGTGGCAGTGACTCTGCTGATGATGGAGAACCATATAAGGTACTCTTTGTGGAAATAAACTCAAATGAGGATCCCAATGGTAATGAAGAATCTGAAGTTGAAGGTGAAGTAGATCTTGACGCAAAACTTATAAGCGCCTTGAAAGAGTTGAAGAAAGTAAGGAAGGAGAACAAGGTAATTAATGAATAAGCACAAAGGATTGAACAAAGCATTGCTGACTTAAAGGTCAAAATGGAAGAAGCCAAAAGAATCGAAGACTCTCTTATTGAATAGTTGATGGAAAGTATGAAAGAAAAAGAAAATCATGAGGCTAAGATATTATCTCTGAAGACAAAATTACAGACAAAAGATATCTGCAAGAGTTATGAGAAAAACTCCAAGATTCTAGAACAAATCATCAGAAATCACAAGACCGGTATAGGATACAAACAAAATACAGATGAGGCCTCAAGCTCAATGATGACAGGTAATGAAGAGAAGCCAAGAAGTTAGGCAGAATTTATCAAGGAATCCACAAATGAAGAAGAGGTTGAATGTCAACTAGAACAACCCTTATCAAAAGGAAGGCCAACAGAAAGACCAAATCTTAGAAAAGAACCTCCTTAATATGTTCCTAGGTATGGATACTTCTTATATGGGCATTTATTTACATGTGGAATATTTGGACACAAAGCTATAAACTATTTTTAATGAAGAAACTTTGAAACAAGGAATAACCCTGCAAGCCTCAGACGACCACAGTACAACAACAGGTTTGGTCCCTTGAGATCAGAAGTAGAATGTTACAAGTATAACAACTTTGGACATATATCCATATATTGCATAATGAATATACCTACAATAATAAATGAGGAAATGTCCAACAAGGTATGGATTAAATGCAAGGACAACTACGAATGTGAAATTGCTCTTCAAGCTCAGAACAACAACTCTGGTGAATGGTATGTTAATAGCGGTTGGTCCAAGCATATGGCATGTAACAAAAGTTCTTTTGTTAATATTAAGAAGGACAAAGGATATATCTCTTTCAAAAACAAAAATTCAAAAAAATTATTGGTGAAAGGCACAGTGAAGCTTGGAAGAAAAAACTCCCTAGCTGAAAATTTGCTTGTAGACAGCATGAAGCATAATTTGCTAAGTGTCAGTCAGATGTGAGATCAAGGACATGAACTCCTCTTCAACTCAAATGTATACAAAATAAGGAATAAAGGATTAGGAAAGTTAGTATACACATCCACCAGGACCCCCAAAAACATATATGTGTGCGATAAGATTGACTCCAAGAAATGTCACTTGAGAAAAGAAGATGAAAGTTGGATTTGGCACAAAAGAATGGGGCATATACATTTTGACGATTTGGTTGATATCTACAAAAAACAATCAGTTAATAATATGCCAAAAGTTACAAATCCCGCTAACTCTGTATGTGAATAGTGTCAACATGGAAAACAAACAAGAGTACATTTCAAGAAAAAAGAGAATTCTTCTACAAAACCTTTGGAACTCGTTCACACTGTCCTATGGCAACCAACTAAGAGAAAAGGGATGAATGGTGAAAAATATTTCATGCTACTTATTTTTTCCATACTAGGATGACATGGGTATGTCTTCTCAACATGAAGTCAGAATCTTTTGGATGTTTCAAAACATTCAAGGAACTGGTCGAGAATGAAACGAGATCACGAATCAATTTCCTAAGATCCGACAATGGTGGAGAATTCACTTCAAATGAATTCAACAAATACTATGAAAAGCATGGAATAAAGAGACATTTTTTAGTAGCCAGAACACCTCAGCAAAATGGAGTTTCTAAAATAAAGAATAGATCAATAATGGATATGGATCGAACCATGTTGAATGAATCCAAGTTGAATGACAATTTTGGGGACACACAGTTCATACAATAGTACACATCTTAAACATAGGGTTACTCAGAAGAAAAAATGATAAAACTCCCTATGAACTATCGACATGAAGAGAATCAAATGTACGACACTTCAGAATCTTTGGAAGCAAGTGCTACATCAAAAGAGAAGATAAGAAGATTGGAAAATTTGACTCTCGAGTAGACGATGGCATATTCGTTGGATATTCATCTAACAGGAAAGATTACAAATGCTACAATTTGATATTAGACAAGGTGATCAAAAGAATCAATGTGAAAATAGATGAGGGAAGACTAAAGTCATCGAGAGAAGACTCAGAAGAATCAGACGATGAAGAATAGGAATTTTTCGTTCAGAAAGAAATGAAGAAAATTAAATTGGAAGAACAACTCTTGGAAGATGAAGAACATCATCAACCAACTATGGAACAAGAAGAACAAAAGGATCAATAGATACCTAAGAACTAGTGCCAGAAGAATAATCCATCAGATCAAATTATCAACGATAAGGATGTCGGAATAGGAACTAGAATAAGACTATCCAGAAGAAATGACTAGGTACACTTCTCTCTATTATCTACAACTGAACCAGGAACTTTTCTAGAGGCCAATACAGATGAGCAGTGGGTCAAAGCAATGGAAGAAGAATTAAATCAAATTGAGAATAATGAAACATGGGAACTTTTTCCTAGACCAAGTAACAAGAATGTGATCAGCACAAAGTGGGTTTTTAGAAACAAAATGAATGAAGATGGACATGTGATCAGAAACAAGGATCGATTGTTTTGTAAAGGCTATGCTTATATCGAAGGAATAGACTTTGAAGAAACATTTGCACTAGTATCCATAATGGAAGTTATCAAAATGATATTGGCTTATGTTTTATCCAAAGACATCAAAGTGTATCAGATGGACATAAAATCAGCTTTTCTAAATGGGGAATTAGATGATCAAGAAGTCTACATCGAACAACCATAAGGATTTCAGCTTTCAAAAAACAAGGACTATGTATGTAGACTCAAAAGGGATTTATATGGGCTAAAGCAATCTCCTAGAGCTCGGTACTCCAGATTGGACAGGTACTTGCAACAACAAAACTTTAAGAGGGGAAGTGTAAATAGCAATTTGTATATCAAACGGGACAATGAAAACATACTCATCATCGAAGTATATGTTGATGACATCATCTTTGGAAGTGATGATGATTCAATGAGTCAACAATTTTCTAAGGACGTGCAGATATAGTTTGAAATTTCATTGCTCGGTGAATTAACCTTATTCTTGGGTCTTCAGATATCTCAATGAACAAAATTCATTTTTATTGCTCAGATGAAATACATCAAGGAAATGTTAAAGAAATTCGAGATGGACTCAATTGTAAACCTACGAGTACTCCTATGATCACCGACTGTAAATTGAGCAAGGAAGATAAATCTAAAGAAGTTGATCAAAGGCTCTATAGATCAATGATTGGTAGTTTGCTATATGCAACAACCTCAAGACCAAATGTGATGCAGGTTGTTGGACAAGTTGTAATATTCCAAGCTACTCCAAAGGAAACTCACATTATAGAAGTTAAAATGATATTCAGACATCTCAAAGGGACTATGGACTTTGGACTTTGGTGTCCAAAAGAAAATGAGCTAACATTGATAGTTTATTCAAAAATAGATTAGGTAGGATGTGTTGACGACAGAAGAAGCACCAGTGGAACATCATTCTTTCTAGGAAATTGGCTAGTATCTTGGTTGAGAAAAAAGTAGTCTTCAGTGTCCTTATTAACCATTGAAGCAGAATATATAGCAGCAGTAGCTTGTTGTACTCAGATTCTTTGGGTGAAGTAAACCCTGAAAGAAATGCATGTGACATGTGATGATCCAATTCCAATTATATGTGACAATATGAGTGCCATTAGTATCTCCAAGAATCCATCCATGCACTCCAAGACCAATCACATTCCTATCAAGTTTCATTTTCTTCGGGAACAAGTCGTAGAAAATAATATCAAGTTGGAATATATTGGGACAAAAGAATAGATTGTAGACATATTTACAAAGCCTCTCCCAAGAGATAATTTTGAGTACCTCCGAGAAAAATTGGGAGCCATACTATATCCTAATTGAATTGATCCATCTTCAACAACACATCAGCATGACATGGGGAGTATTAATACTACAAGGAGTACATTTTTCCATTGATTCCAAAGGGGGAGAAAAAGTTGAACAAGGAAGGTAAAGGAAGGCTACTCAAAGGGGGTATATTTGTGAACAAAGGAATCTCTTTCTAAGGGGGATCTTTGAAGTTTTCATCAATGACAAAGGGGGATATTGTTAACTAAATTTTCATTGATTCCAACAGGTGTGTGTCGGTGTGTCTTGGTTCCCATAGAGGAGCCCTTCGGGGTTATAATTCTACCAATGTCAAAGGATACCTTTTGAACTTGTCCAAGACCAAGATGAAGCCCTTGGAGCCCTTAGGACAATGTCAAAATCCATGTACACCCTTTAGAGAATTTAAGTTCCCCTCAGTGGTTTCTATGGTTCCCCACTTGTTTCTTTGGATTCCCCAATACCACAAATTATGCCCTAGTACCATACAAAGAGTCCTTGGTGGTTTGAATAAGTATATAACTTCAAAGAGTCCAAATGACCCATTATGTGGTCATTTATGAGGTCATGGTACCATAGGATAAGTCTAGTCACCCCCACACCTTGGTGGTGTTGGGGTCCTTGATACTCTTGATATGATGATTATATGGTGGAGACCTACTCCTTGTTGATGTTAAGTATGTGGATGTGAAAATCATTGAATCCCTAATTCCTTTGATGATGCCCATTGAATCCTTTGACCTTGGAACTTATGCATAACTTAACATTGTCTTTAGCACCTTTATGTGTGGAATCTTTGAAATATTAAAAAAATTGATGAATTTAAGGGTATTATACCACGAATTTTCAAATAAACCCATCATAGGGAGATAGTACTCCTCAAGACATATCCATTGATATGTGGAGCATATTCTAACTCCTTATGGTTGAAGAGATATGAATTTTTGAAGTTGGTGTACCCCACCTTTTTGGGTCAGCCAACCAAACAAAAAAGAATTTAATTATTTGTAATTTTGAATTGCATGTCGGCCCAGTTTGAGGTACTAAATTTCCTCCACAACCTATATAAATAGAATATCAAACATTTCATTTTTTAATCAATCAAGTCTCTCTTTGATAATTCGCAACTCTTGGAGAAAAGTGAGAAACTTTATGGAGGAGAAATTTTTGGGCATCTTCACTAAAATTGGCATAAATTTCTCATACGGAATCATTACAAAATTATTGGCTCATTGGAAATCTTGTTATGAGGGATACGTGGTGACATGATATAGAGTTTATTTTGGTTTTTCTATTATTTCTTCATCTTTTATCTTCAAAAAGGTATGGTTCATGCTTTTGGGTTTCTCTTGTGATGGCACATGTCTCTCATGGATAGATTTCATCTTTGATCTTAGTATGTGAGCCTCTATATTGGTATATATATTTGAAGTCATTATGGAGGCTATGATGATGATGTTGCATACCTTTATGATATGATATGATACACTTTATGATGATAATGCATGTGATAATGATTTACACTCTATGATGTTGATGCACTCGTATACAATATGATGTACATGCATACCATAGTGTGATGATGCTCTCCTATGCACTATGATGTATACTTGATGTTGATGATACATACATGGTGCACACTGAGATGATGATGATGTATATATGATGATGAGGATGCATACCCTATGATGATGATGCATACATATGATGATGATGCATGGCGATGCATTCCTTATGTTTAGTGAAAGCATAGCATAATTACTTGTTCAGTAATTGTGTATTATGAGGTTTGAAATTATGTACCTGAGCAATGTATGGTAGTGAACTGACTTGTTGGTATACAGGGATGATTTGGTAGTGATCAGAGTGCATAGGTTATCAATAGAAGATTCAAATTTTGGTTTCACAGGTTCACAGGTTCGACAATATCTTTCTTATTTTGGTGGCAGGACGGGGAAAGGAAAGGAGGTTGTATCCTCCTTCTGGTTGAATCCAAAGAACTAGGGAGTTGTAGATTCCTTTAGGTTGTAGCCATTAAATCAGGAGGTTGTATCCTCCTTCCAGTTGTAGCTGAAAAATTGAAGTCATTTTAATAAGGGGATTGCTGCCTCCTTCCAATTATTTCTGGAAAACTATTATTAAAAAGGTTTTCCTGGTTTTACCCCTGGGACTTGGGTTTCCATGTCAAAAATTATTGTGTACTATGCAGCTTGTTATTTCCATACACATTTATGATATGTTGTTATTGGTGATCAACAAATTGTTTTTGTTTAAAATTTTATTATTGTGCAAATATTGATTCACCCCCCTCTAAGTATTTCAATATAATATTTATTTTACTTAGGAGGCACATGTTTTCAATAGTGGCATCCAACCGATGACTGCATTGGTGTTTTAGAACATTGGAGGGTCACATTTACATGGATTTTAATTGGTGACTGTGTATTGGATTTTCCTTGCCATCAATAAGAGTTGTACTAAGATTCGTTAAATACTACATATTCCACCATTGATGTAGGTTGCAACGTTTTATTAAGAATATGATATGCATTCATCATAATTCTTTCTGATTTATTTCTCTTTGGGAGATGGATATCACAATGTATTATCTCTAAAGAGAATGAAGCACCAACAATGTTACCTCTTCGATTGGTGTGTTAATAAAATTTAGTTTCAAATTTTTGGATTTATTCAAAATTAGTCCTCTTTACCTATTTTAGTAAAATATCAATGGCAACAAATTAGCCACGTGGAAGAGTAGTGCTTTGATATCCACCCTTGTCAGCATGGCAGGAAGCAAAACCATTCTTTAAATGTATTTTTGAATTAAAATAAACCTACAAGATTGAATATTCACTATGGGTGGAACACTTCTTGGCAATGATCAATAACAACTAAGAAGATATATCATTCATATCACAGAACCTATTCTTGAGTTCTAACGCAACTTGCAACAAAAAAAATTCTTGTTTCTCATATTGTACCTAACAGGGGAAAATATCACGAATCAATAGTGGGGATTCAAGTTTTAAAACCCTATTAATCTAATAGAAAGAAATCAAAAAATTCTTCACTTTATAAATAAGTGAGCTTGATCCATAGCTAGATCTGATTTCCAAATTCAGAGTTGTATCCAGAAGATAGAAAGCGAGACATGGTATTTCATATCTAGTTTTGACACTCCTAACCATGATGAGATTTTATGTTTACCACTCTTTCTTGATGGGGGTATTGATTAACAATAAAAAAATAAGTGAGGGGGAACAAGCGATCCTGAACCAGTGCCAAATCCATAGCTAGATTCGTGTTCCAATTGCTAGAGTGTCAATCTAGAGCCACCTATATAGGGTCAAAGCTACATCCATAGCCAAAGTTAGATCCATTTTCCACCTAAGCATCATTTGGTTTGTGGTTTCCTAAAACCACCCATTTAATAGAATACATCAACCTCGTGTTGCTTCTACTAGACATCGGTTTATAGTAATCCTAAGCCACCATTTTATGTAGCGAACCATTGATCCAAAGCCTATGTTAGAGCCAAGTTCTGAAGGGAACCACTGAGTCAATACTAGAGCGAGCATCGATTTCCAGATTTTTTGGTCATCGTTGAAACACTATTTAGTAGAACAAATCAACTTCTGCTAACTATTTTTCTTGTGATCATCCCAAAACCACCCGTTTCAAAGAGCACCTTATTTTCATGACTTAATAGAAGACATCAACTTTTGCTAGCTTACTTGGCAAATTCAAATTGTCAAGTTGGAGAATTTTAGCCTTTGGTAGTTTTCCACTTCCAATTTTTCCATATCTCTTTTCTTAGACTCACACATACCCCTTCATATTAAGGGGGGTATGTTGGAAACATTAATACATGTGGGATAATGATTATTGTATTTTTGGTATTATTATTCACATTCATGCCAAGAGTCACATTTGAATGTATACAGTAATTGGTAGTCCAAGAGACACACTGGAATTACAAACCCACAGATCATCTCAATCTATTTATATGTTCATATGTTAATGAAAAATAGACATCAATGCTTATTCATTTTTTAATTTGTGTTTTTTATTTTTTCCCATTCTTCTTGGGCACTCCAACATATTTTATTGGAATTCTGCTAAAGAGATAGATGTCAATAAAGTACATAGTTATCCAATGAATCTGTTAGAATAATCAACCCATAGTTACCTACCTTAGACATTAATTAATTCATTTTTGTCTTATTTGCCTAGTTTCCTATATTCCACTCTATGCAAGTTGTCTTCTACATGTCATAGAAGTCAAACTTGCTAAAACTAAGTCATGGAGTGCTTGGGAAACCTCCTGGAAACCATATTTAGCATGTTTGATTTATTCCAAATCCTCCAAAGCGCATATCTACTTTTTCTGCAAAGCTGCCTGTTTTATTTAGAAATAAGGTGTTGTGCCCCTACCCAACAGCCTTTTAAAAAAAAAAAAAAAAAAAAATTCATCAAACAAAATTGTATTTTGTTTTGATGAAATGTTTGAATTTCATATAGCAAACTTAAAGAATTGACAGCTACTAAAACAATGAAATTAAATGTTTTTAAGGAAAACCTTTGTGAACTATGGATTAGTTGACAAAATCACTACTTTGAAATTATTATTTTGAGTGGATTTGCATTGAAAATCAAGGGATAAGTGTTAATAATTTGTCATAACCCAATCTTGAAATCTCATCCAAATATTTATCATTTGATTTTATTATGTGATTTTGTTATCATAAATATTGCTAAGGTTTTGGAAGGGTGATTATTGTATTTTTGGCACCTTATCAAAGTTCATTCGAATTATATTTCCAAGGCTTTTTTGTTCAATCTAAGAATTACGCATAACACAACCTTATTATTTGATCTTGATTTTTATGATGGGCTTCATGTGTCATCATTTTTATTGCATGTAAAGGTCGAGGTTGATATGTTATTGCTCTTGGTTCTTTGTGTATGAAGGTCCTCTCCAAATTATTTTTACATATTCATGATGGTCACATTTTATAAGCTGGTTTAAATTACTTACGTGAAACTATTCCTTATAATTCGAAGTAATTTTTGTTTTTATTAGTTATTTATATTTCCAAAAATTAATTTATTCAAGGAATAAATATTCACGATATATGGGGCCAAAGTGTACACATTTTTACGAAAGGAAAATTCCAACTCTTGATTTGTTTTACCTTCCCGACAACCTTGCCATTATCATAATGTAATAATGATTTTTATAAATAAAAATTATGCATTTTTGTTATTGGTTTAAAGGCGACCGTTGATTATGAAATGATTATGGGATCATTATCTTGCAATATTTTCCTCTATGAACAGATAGTACGAGAAGCTAGCTCAATGATTTCAATAAAATCAGGATGCCATATCTTGTTTTCATAAATCACCAACACAGTTGGATCGACAGTCACGTTGCTTTGTTATATTATCAACCTCACAGCGATCTTAAAGAATATTTGTATCAGATATCACATAGTTCGTGAGTGATTGTTGAATTGATGATAATCTATCAACCAGGTAGATTCGCTGGTAGGGAAGAAATAATACTGATTATGTGTGAAATCATTGCCCAAATCTACTGAGCTGTACGAGATCGCGGAGAAGTTTAGATGTCATTGCACGGTGCTAAACAATCTCTAATTTTTTCCACTTCGACTCAATCTGAAATTTGTTGGTGAAGATTATGGTTATCGCCGGATTGTTGAAAGGAACAGGAATTTTACACCACGTCCAACGTAAAAGGGAAGTCTCTCATTCTCCGTCGTTTTTCTTTCATGATAATTCTGTAGTTTTATTGTGCATTTTAAACATGACGTGGAAAAGGATTTAGTTAATATTCTATGCTATCATTTCTGCATAAATCTCTTTTTCCAGAATTGATGTGGAAAATAGAATATAGTTCAATCGCAACATTAAAAATTGTTCGCATTTAAGATTTTCGGGATGATGCAGGTTAAAGGAGCATTCGTGGCTGGATTGGAGGATATTGTTATGATTCTGGAATTGTTAGATGAAGAAAAAACATACTATGAATTGCGTTCTCATCTAAGTAACAGAAAACGCGTTTTCAACTGGCAGGCGTTTTTCCGGGCCATATTTTGAGCAAATGGAGACAAATCTAAAAAATCTGCCACATGGGTTTTCTCTAGAATGGACCCATTTATCTTTTTCTCATGAGGATTTTTCCAGAAAGTGATGGATTTTAGGAGATTTTTGGGATCTTCTGAATGCAATTTTTGCAGTTGCGGCCGGCAAAATTTCCCAGAGAAAAGCTCAATTTGGATTTCATTTATTCTGCTCTGTGTTTATTTAAGGAAAGAAGAATTGGATTGGAGGGGGGGGTTGGAGTCTCTGCGGAGTAGAGTGAATGTTTTCTCAGATATTCTGTTTCTATTTGAAAAACTTTGATATTTACAAATAGAATGGAGACGTTGCTGCTAGGTAAGACAGGAGGGCGCTAGACAGAGCTAAAGAGATTTTTCTTGAAGGTTCTGGAAACGCTGTTTCCTGAAGGAGGGGTCGATAGTTTGGGGAACGTGAAGACAAGACTTTGGTTTGATCTATCTGGGACTGAAGACAGTTTCCTGTCTGCTGCTTCAACATTTTGAACTGGTGATACCTAATATATGTTTATAGTTTGTATACTTTGCATATGGTTTATGGTATCTATTCGTCTTGTCATCCTGTTTTTCTATATTATTTATGTTTGTCATAATCTCTTTTAAGAAAGTGTGCAAATATATTATGTATGACTATTGACTTATGCTGATTATCGATCTGTTAATGAACATCATGTTATAAATTTTATGATTGACATCATAACATATGTGATATGACTGTCTATTGTATGATCTTGATTAGTTTTTCTGAATTTTGTTAGAATATTTTCAAGATTATTTATGCGTTAGTCTCATTGACAGATTCGATTTCAAGTTAATACTATCTACGCTCCCGATCGGGATAGGACAATTAAGTTTAGGTTAATGGTAGTTTTTCTTTTTTGCAATGTAACAGGAAACCTATTGGATCAGATCATCACATTTATGTTTTGATATGTAATCATTACAATCCTGTTATAAATGTATATCTGTAAATTGATTGAATTTGTTAATATTTCATTAATTATTTGTTATTACATTCATAGATGAATTATTTTATTATGATTACAGTAGTTAGTTTTGTAAATATATCAAACTAATTCAGTAATTACCTTTAATAGTTTGTTATGTATATTTATAGGTATACTATAGATCTATTTAACTAACAAGCAGTAGTTTCTAGTTTTACCTTTTAGACTTAGTTTAGTTAGACTTTCAGGCTAATAGAGCCTTTAAACCTGTCAGAAACAACCATCCCAAATAGCTTGGAACCTGCTCTAAGGATCCCTGTATGGGTTGTCTTTCCCGTTACGTGCATAGTCACATATGCCCATCAACATAAGGCAAAAGGGAAAGCAAGAATAGGTGTAGTTGACTTGTTTTTTGCCAACATCATCCTCCACCCTTTTCTCCTAATAAAAGCATGTATGAGTTGTCTTTCCATCCCTTATTATCTTTCCTACTTGAATTTTCCAATTCGACAGCCTATAAGTGGATTTGGAAACTGCTTTATGCACCTATGGGGGATTTTACTAGATTTAGTAAGCCTACTTTTTTACTATTTCGAATGGCATCCTTATGCATTCGACTCTCTCATGTAATTATATATTGCAGAAGCCTATGACTTCATAAGGTTGGCTATTTTACACTTATTCAATACAGAATAGTGTAATGCTCCAATTTCAGTCTCCTTTGTTGGTGATTTTGCATGTTTGAATAGAAATTTTGTGAGTGTAATTGTTCTATCACTTGGGTTCAATTTCCACATGGTATCAAAGCCATTGCAAATCAATTTATCTCCTTCCATATTGCTATTGCAGGTTCAACATCTTGACTGGGAGCATATTCTACTGACTGAAGGGCACAGTTTCTGAGCTATGGATCAATCTCAGAAGATCATCTTGACTCCATTTAATTTATTTGAATGGAAAGCTAAGATGGAGATACTGTTGAGAGAGAAAGGTCTCTACAGGGTGACTATGGTAACTGAGGTAGATCCCAATGCAGCTGTAGAGAAAATAAAATGGCACAACAGGAGGGATGAGGCCTATGGTCTTTTGTGTTTGAGCATTTCAAGAGACCTCCTCTTCCATCTTGATAGATTGACATCACCTAATGAAGTGTGGGAGAAGCTTGTAGATATTTTTGGTGAGACAGATGAGATGAGAGTACATCAAATCAAGAATGAATTGATCTCTTTGAGGCCCAGCAACTTCGAATCCTTGCAACTCTATTTTTTGAAGTTTAAAGCCCTTGTTTTGCAGCTAAAATAGTGTGGAATTGAAAAGAAAGAAGAGAAACTAGTTTTGGCCATACTCTTAAAGCTTGGCCCTGACTATTCAGTGTTTGTTTCGACCTTCCATGCCACCAAGTTGACAGCTCAAGCTTGGAAGATGCCTAAGCTTGCAGAGTTCATGGAATCCCTCACATAGGAACAAGATAGATTGGTGATGATTGGCACCATCAAACCTTCCAAAGACCAAGCTTTAGTTGTTAGAGATTCGAGGGTGGATTCAAAAGGAAAGAAGAAAGCTAAGAAGCCACCTAAGCAAAAGAGACACAAGAACAAGTCTCAAGAGGAGCCCCAAGGCTCCAATAAGAACTTCCAGAAGAAGAAGAACAAAGGAGAAATGAGCAAATGCGCATACTGCAGTAAGGGTATCATCCTGAGAGATCATGTATGAAGAATCAAATTGACATGTTGACCCAACTCCTAGAGAAGAATAACATCTCCCTTCCTGATTGCTCAAAGAAGAGGGAAGGAGGATCAAATTCAGAGGACAGAGAGAGAGTATATGCTTTGGTTGCTGGCACATCAAGCTCACCTAGCTTCATCATAGAATCTGGAGCTTATAGACATATGGTTTCAACCATGGAGGCATTCTCCTCTCTTGACATTTTGAAAGATCCACCAATAGTGTTGGGAGATGACTCTCTCAAAGACAGTTTGGGGAAAGGAAGGATTAATCTTGACCATGGTAAGTTCAATAATGTGTTGTATGTTCTAGGTCTTGCCTCTAACCTCTTGTCAGTGTATCAGATGACTCACACAGGGTCTCCAAAGAAGTTCATCTTCTCCACTTATGATGTTGAGATCACAGACATATCGAATGGTAAATTCATTGCAAAAGGTGTTGTTGATCACACTTTGAAGGTATACATGTTTTCCCATTTTCTACCCTACTCAAACCCCTTTGCTCTTATGATTCATGCTAATGAGGCAAGCAAACTTTGGAATGAAATATTTGGCCATCTTAACTATAAGTATTTTTCTGATCTGAGTGAAAAAGATATGTGTAGAAATTCTAACCAGCAATAGATTAATTTCACTCACAACAAATTACAATTGATCATGCAAAATTGTCAACAATGGAGACTGAATATGGAGCTGTAACACAAAATTATATTAACTCAGTGTACAATATCCAACCCTGTAATAACATAGGTTGCTGAATATATAGAATACATCAATAGGTCGAATGCATAAGGAGGCATCCAAAACTAGCATAAAGCAGGCTTACCCAAAATAGGCAAATCCCCCATAGGTGTAAAAAGTTGATCCCAAATCTATCATGAGGCTCACAAATTGGAAAGGGCGCATGGGCAAGCTAATGAGTGGTGGAATGGCAGCTCATACATGCTTTTGCATAGAGGAAAGAGTGGAGGATGAAAGGGAAATAAAACAAGTTCACCTCACCTAGTCTTGCTTTCCTATGTGCCTTAAAACACTGAAAAAGCAGTCAATAAAGTAGAAAAAGCAGAAGGGAGCCTAGGAGGCCAGGAATAAAGAAGATATGATTCCTAAGGCTTTCCCAAGTGCTACATGAGTCAAAGATGGCAATTTTGACCTCTATGGATAGGAAATTAGCAACTTGCACATGGTGGGACTCATGGACTAGGCAAATAAGACAAAAATAAATGAATTAATGTCTAAGTGGGTAATACTATGGGTTTGATTAATCTAACACCCCCCCTTAAGCCTGAATTTATGAGTAATAAATCAAAATATAGGGCCTAGCAACAAGGCTTAGTCACCCTTTTACATACTGCAAGTCCATA
>LPNX010744341.1:488525-525874 GCA_001517045.1 Pseudotsuga menziesii
CTTTTTGCTTTTAGAATCCACCCCTGAATCTCCAGCAACCAGAGCTTGGTCTTTGGAAGGTTTGATGGTGCCCATCATCACCAGCTTGTCTTGTTCTTGTGTGAGAGATTCCATGAAATATGCAAGGCTAGGCATCTTCCAGGTTCGAGCTGTGAGTTTTGTGGCATAGAAGGTCAAAACAAAGATTGAGTAGTTAGGTCCTAGCTTTGAGAGGATGGCCAATACGAGCTGATCATATTTCTTTTCGATACCACACTGCTTCAGCTGCAAAACTAGTGCTTTGAACTTGGAGAAATATAGCTGCAGGGATTCAAAGCTACTGGGACTCAGAGAAATCAGCTCATTTTCGATCTGATGTCCCCTCATCTCATCTGTCTTTCCAAAAAGATCAGAAAGCTTCTCCCATACTTGATCCGATGAAGTTAATCCATCGAGATGGAAAAGGAGGTCTCGGGAAATACTGAGACATAGGAGGCCATAAGCCTCATCTCTCCGATTGTGCCATTTGATCTTCTCTGCAGCTGCATTGGGCTCTGATTCTATAGCCATAGTCACCCTGTAGAGGCCTTTCACTCTCAACAAGATCTCCATCTCTGCTTTCCATTCAAAAAAGTTGAAGGGAGTCAAGATAGTTTTCTGTGAATCCATAGCTTTAGAAAATCTGTCCCGGCTGTCAGTAGAAGGCTCCCAGTCTTGATGTCAAACCTGCAAAACAATTTTTGAAGGAGAGTAACAACCTACAATGGCTCTGATACCATGTAGAAATTCTGACCAGCAATAGATTAATTTCACTCACAACAAATTACAATTGATCATGCAAAATTGTCAACAATGGAGACTGAATATGGAGCTGTAACACAAATTTATATTAACTCATTGTACAATAGCCAACCTTGTAATAACATAGGTTGCTGAATATATAGAATATATCAATAGGTTGAATGCATAAGGAGGCATCCAAAACTAGCATAAAGCATGCTTACCCAAAATAGGCAAATCCCCCATAGGTGTAAAAAGCTGATCCCAAATCTGTCATGAGGCTCACGAATTGGCAAGGGTGCATGGGCAAGCTAATGAGTGGTGGAATGGCAGCTCATACATGCTTTTGCATGGAGGAAATAATGGAGAATGAAAGGGCGATAAAACAAGTTCACCTCACCTAGTCTTGCTTTCTTATGTTCCTTAAAACACTGAAAAAGCAGTCAATAAAGCAGAAAAAGCAGAAGGGTGCCTAGGAGGCCAAGAATAAAGCAGATTTGATTCCTAAGGCTTTCCCAAGCACTACATGAGTCAAAGATGGCAAGTTTGACCTCTATGGATAGGAAATTAGTAACTTGCACATGGTGGGACTCATGGACTAGGCAAATAAGACAAAAATAAATGAATTAATGTCTAAGTGGGTAATACTATGGGTTTGATTATTCTAACAATATGGTCATAGGGTTACCAAATATTAATTTTTCCAAGGGAGTCTGTCAAAGTTGTATCCTAGGAAAACACCTAGAGCACAAATTTGAGAGAGCTAGTCATGAGAGAACCTCTGCACCTCTTGAGTTGATCCACAATGATGTTTCTGGTCCATTTCCTCATATGTCCATGATTTAATCCAAATACGCACTGACCTTCATAGATGACTTTTCCAGGTATTGTTGGGTTTACTTCCTAAAGCATAAGTCTGAAGTTTTTGACCTCTTCAAAGTCTTTAAGGACTTGTTTGAAAAGTAGTCTGGGAGGAGACTCAAGATCCTCAGATATTACAATGGTGGTGAGTATTTCAAGTCTGATTTCATTCAATATTGTAAATATGCAGGTATTCATATGTAGCATTCCATCCCTTACACACCACAGCAAAATGGTGTTACTGAGAGAAAGAACAGGTCACTGAAGGAGATGGCAACCTATATGATGGAGGCTAAGACTTTGCCACCAAAGTTTTGGGCCGAGGCTATAAACTATGCATCCTACATCCAGAATAGGGTTCCTCATAAACAGCTTGATGGTATGACTCCTTTCAAATCTTGGAGTGGGCACAATCTAGATGTGACCCATTTCAGGATTTTTGGCTCAAAGGCTTGGGCTAGAATTCCAACTAAAAAGAGAAAGGATTTGTAGCCCCAAAGCCAAGAGTGCCTATTTGTTGGGTATTCTAAATATTCAAAAGGGTACAAGATGATCAACTTGAGCACAAACAAATTCTTCATTGAAAGGAATGTTCAGTTCCAAGAAGAGCCTTTAGTAGCAATTGAAGTTGGAGAGTCTTCTTCACCACCAGATCCATTGAATGTAAGTGGAGAGACAAATAAGTTTGATGATTCTGATATGTCTGATAATGATGATTTAATTGCAGATCCTGACTATCCTAAAAGACCAAAATGGGCAGAAAATACCATTCATGCAGCTGGGGAACTAGCTGGAAATCCTAATGACCCTAGGAGGACTAGATCTCAATTTAAGAGTGCCCTGTGTATAAAAGACCATTCTTTTGCATAGAAGTGATATCTGATGGTTGAATCAGACCCACAGATATATGAATATTCAGCACATGATCCAAGATGGAAAACATCCATGAAAGAATAATTTAGCTCGCTCCAGAAGAACAACACTTGGGAACTGGTTGATCTTACCCCAGGGAGGAAGCTAGTTCAATGTAACTGAGTTTTCAAGACTAAGTTTACTGATGATGGTTCACCTTTGAAATATAAGGAAATATTGGTAGCCAAGGGCTACTCATAGGTACATGGTATTGACTACAATGAAACCTTTGCACCAGTGGCAAATATGGACTCCATAAGGCTAGCTTTAGCCATTGCAACATCGAAGCAGTGGGAGGTACATCACATGGATGTGAAGTGTGCTTTCCTAAATGGAGCTCTCACTAAATATATTTACATGCAAAAACCTCAAGGTTTTTTTTCTAATCCATCTTTTGTGTGCAGGTTAAAGAAATCATTGTATGGGCTCAAGCAAGCCCCCAGGGCTTGGTATGCCAAGATTGATGGCTTTATGTTGTCATTGAGTTTTGTTTGATGAAAGTATGATCCTAATGTTTATTTGAAGCTAATTCATGGTTCTTTGATGATTATTTTCTTGCATGTGGATGACCTTCTGATTACAGGAAGTTCAAAGAAAGATATTGCCTCCTTGAAGGATGCAATGAACCATGTCTTTTCTATGACTAATTTGGGGTTGTTGAGCCAATTCTTGGGTCTCAAAATTGCTCAATCCCAACATGGAATAAATGTACATCAGTCCAAGTATTCTTTATATTTTCTGAACAATTTCAACATGAAATATTGAAAACCGAGCAAGACTCCTTTCCTTTCAGGAGTTAAGCTTGAAGAAGCAGGTTCTTCTCCTATGGTAAATAATACACTATATAGGCAGTTGATTGGGTGTTTGCTTTACCTTACACACACTCAACCTGATATTTCCTATGAAATTAGTGTTGCTTCAAGATACATGGATCAGCCTCATGATATCCATTGGAGAGCAGCCAAAAGGAGCCTTAACTTTGTTCAAGGAACAAGAATTCATGGGATATTCTACAAAGCTAAATCTAATCTTGATTTGATTGGGTTTACTGACCGTGATTGGGCAGTTTACAACACAAATAAAAAGTCAACATTAGGATATGTGTTCATGCTTGCTGAAGGACCAATCAGCTGGTCAAGAAAGAAGCAGAGTGCCATAGCACTTTCATCTACAGAAGCAGAGTACAAAGGAGTTGTAAATGCAGCAACTCAATGTTTATGGTTGCAGGGAATACTTGGTGAGTGTGGCTTCGAATTAGAGCTTTCAACTATTATCTATTGTGATCATCAGAGCGCCATTCGAATCTGCAATGATCTAGTTCAGAGACAGAGAACCAAACACATTGAGATCCATATGCACTACATCAAACAGCTTGTGCATGATGGCACCATTCACCTACTCTTCTGTGCATCTTCAGAACAAGTAGCATACATCTTCACCAAATTTTTTGGGAGAATACATTCATCAATCCCAAATCACTACTGGGTATTGGTGATCATGCTGTGAAGCATGATTGATGACAATATTTTCAAATTTTGTTTTACTGTCCATGTTTAAGGGAGGATTTTCCCACTGGGTTTTTGCCTCTTCCCTTGGTTAAATGGACATGCAGTATGTAAAGGGTGACTAAGCCTTGTTGCTAGGTGTTATAGTTTTCTGATATTTACTCATAAATTTAGGCTTAAGGGGGGTTTTTAGAATGATCAACCCATAGTTACCTACCTTAGACATTAATTAATTCATTTTTGTCTTATTTTCCTAGTTTCCTATATTCCACTCTATGCAAGTTGTCTTCTACACGTCATAGAAGTCAAACTTGATAAAAATAAGTCATGGAGCACTTAGTAAACCTCCTGGAAACCATATTTAGCATGTCTACTTTATTCTAGATCCTCCAAAGTGCATATCTACTTTTTCTGCAAAGCTGCCTGTTTTATTTAGAAATAAGGCCAAAAGGGAAAGCAAGACTGGGTGTAGTTGACTTGTTTTTTTTCCACATAATCCTCCATCCTTTTCTCCTAATAAAATCATGTATGAGTTGTCTTTCCATCCCTTATTAGCTTTCCTACTTGACTTTTCCAATTCGTGAGCCTCTAAGTGGATTTGGAAACTGCTTTATGCACCTATGGGGGATTTGACTAGATTTAGTAAGCCTACTTTTTTACTATTTCGAATGGCATCCTTATGCATTTGAATCTCTCATGTAATTATATATTGCAGCAGCCTATGACTTCATAAGGTTGGCTATTGTACACTTATTCAATACAGATTAGTGTTATGCTCCAATATTAGTCTCCTTTGTTTGTAATTTTGCATGTTTGATTAGCAATTTTGTGAGTGTAATTGTTCTATCACTTGGGTTCAATTTCCACATAATCAACCAAACTATTCAAAATTATAGGAACATGAACATTCTTATATTATTGGGTGTTTTCTCATTTATTTTGTGCTTCGTTAGTAAGAGAAGCCTCATGTCAACTTTCATTAAGATGTTACAAATAGAGGATTCACTATTCTTCAAAAGAGTTATCGAGTAGGATCTTGAAAACTAGTTGTACTGACTAAATCTTGCATTCAATCAGAAATGCTAATTCAACCCCATATACCAGTTGGAGAGGAGTGAATCCAATTGTAGTCTTGGAAAAGGTTCAATATGCCCAAAGCATGGAAAACAACATGATATTCCATTCAGCCTTATTCTTATTAACTGTTTATTGCGTTGTAGTCTTCAAAACCTTATTGGTGACTTCAATTTCACCATTTCACTATGGATAGTATGGGAAAGACAATTCTTTATACAGTCCTAATCTGGTGATAAATTCTTACATGAACAAATTTTGAAAATGAAAACCATTGTCAATAAAAATCTCTCTAGGAACCCCAAACTTGGTGATGACATGATTGAATAAAAAGTATGTTACATTTTTAACCAAGTTGTTAAAAGTTGGAATCACTTTGGCCGACTTAGTAAAGTAATCGAATGCCACTATGATGTAATGGTGGTGTCAATTGAAGGAAGCTTGCATGTCATAAAATTGATGGCCCATTTTGCAAATGGACCCATGGTAACTACAGGATGAAGTGGGGCACTATGCGCATGCATTTTATTCATGTATAATTGACATGGATGACACTTCTTGATGACATTAATATAATATTTAAAGAGAGTAGGAACAAAGTATCTTGCACGCAATAATTTCTGAGTTGTAGCAAACCCAAAAAGGTGACCTCCACATACTGTGTCATGGAAATCATTAAATACTTACTCACCTTCTTTTAAACTAAACAAGTTCACAAGATTAAGTTGCTTCATTGATGGTAAAGAGTATCTCTAATGATGAGGTATATTTGGGCTTGGTGTTGAAGGAAATGTCATTTATCATGAGATAAGTGAGCATGAAACCTATGGGTTTCGAAATAAAACAAAATAGCTCCATACCAGGGATTGAAAGATGTAATTAGAAATAAGTGTTCATTTGAGAAATATTCAACAACTATAGTTTCTTCTATATTGTGGGGTAGTTCAAACATTAGGTCAGCAAATGCCAAAACCTTCTTGGATTTAGAATTGGTGAATTTGAGATCAAATTCTTGCAACGTAACTATCCATTTTGAATATTTTCCCCTATTTATATATTAGCTCAAAATATGTTGCATAGGTGTTACGGAGAGAAATTCACCTCGTACCTTATTCTGGACAGTTGAAGTAGATCCCCGTTGATCTTTCCAATCTTCAGCTTGAATTGATTTGTTACTTCCTCAACAACAAGTAAACATTACAAGCATTCTATATATCATGGTGTTAGATCTATTCTAGCATATATAATCAATAATGTACAAGCATTTGACATAATCCCATGGATAAAATATTCATTCAAACACACATTATTGGACAGGAAAAGATATTTCTATTAATATAAATTAGAGATTACAAGGTACAACCTCTGACGACATGTCTGCGAACTGGAAAAACTGAATCCCCCACTTGGGCCTCCACCACCTCAATCCTCCATCTCTCGATAGAAAGCTCACAAGCAAAAGGAAAGCTTGGGAAGAACACACTAGTGCTCCAAGGGACAAAGGGATGCAGACTCAAGAATAAGTTCCAGCAACAATGGAATATAGTTTCTTTGCTCTCAATTCTCTCTTATGCCTTCAATGTACCAAGGGGTTCCTTATATAGCTTTTCAAAGGGGTAATTAAAGGTCGAATCCGAGCGATCTCAAGGCATAGGGAAGGCCAGGAGTCAAATGAGTCGGATCCATGTCAAGGAAAACTCCAAAATGATTTGGATTATGCACACATCCCAATGTACACGGTTTTAGTGGTCAAACCCGTGTATATATGCGCTTATAGGTTTAAAAGTCGCGTATATCATTTTTCATATGTTTTTAGGGATGATCAAGGAAACATCAAAGGACAAAAAGTGGTCCATAGGGTCTAAGGAGTCTGCAACAGGACAGGGGAAGGCCATACAAAGTGTGATTCACCTAGAGTGGTGAAATCCGCTATAACAATAGGATTAGTATATGCCAATACAATGGTTTTTTAAAGAAGTATATAATATCTAAACCTTTGGACGGTATGAACAGCTATAGGGGCCAACTTCTCGACATGGGAATTTCGATATTTGAAGCCATAAATATCCTTGTTAAGATAATAAATTATGTGTTCCCAATATGAATCATATTCTTGGACCAAAACCATCCCTAAGGTGGATTCAGTTGTGGCTAAATAAAGCATAAATCCTCTACTATAGTCCATGGGACTAAGTACCAGGGTTGACACTAAGGATTTATTTAATGTATCGAATGAAAGGTATGTATTTATTGAGAAGGTGCATGAGACCTTTTGCAATTTCATCATAATTACAAATAAATATTCAAATAAAATTCACTTTCCATTGCAAACTTTGAAGTTGTATGATTTTTTTTGGGGGGGAACTGAGTTTTTTCCTCAACCTTGAAAGGATCAACCATAATCCCATACTTGGATACAATGAAACCCAATAATATCCCAGATACCACACAAAATATGCACTTATGTGGGTTCAAACTAATATTATAATGATGGCAATGAATAAATATGACACAAGGATGTGCACAATGGTCTGTTCTTACCTTAGAGAGGACTTCCAAATCATGATCAAGATAAACCTTGACAATGTGTTCAATATCATGGTATGCATATGACATGGATCTTTGAAAAGTAGTCCCAATGTTTTTAATGCCAAAATGTGTATTTGGATATGCAAAAGTGCCCCAAGGGAAAATGAAAGTAGTGTTATGTTGCTCTTCACTTTTAATTTGTATTTGATTGTAACCGGAGAATCCGTCCATGAAGGAAAATATTTTGCTACCGAAATACTCATCTATGATATTATCAATAAAGGGCGTGGACAATTCAAATTTAAATCCCTTAAATAAGTATACATGTTGATGGTTAATTTCTTCTCATCAATAGGAGTGGGACTGGATACCCACTCAGTCAATGGAACTGGATAAATGAATCCACCTTTCAATATATTCTATAATTATTCCTTAATGGAAGTCGCTTTCTTGGGATTAACCAGTCTTAGCTTATGTCGAAGGGGTTCAACAATTTCATAATTTTTTATCTAATTTTCAAAGGTATTGGGATATATGTCATGCATTTCTTCATACAACCAAGCAAATACATCATGCAAATATTTGGAAAGAGCAGTATATAGCACGATTTCCTCTAGAGAACAATCTGCACCAATATTAATGTTTTCTACAATGCCCTACTTAATAAAAATATCAATAGGAATGGTTTTCAAAATATTCTCCAAATTACCCCCTACATGTACATTTTGTATTAAGATAGGGAATTGGTACCATTCCATGTCGTTAGGAAGTAGAAGGTATTTCGATTGAACGTCTAATGATTCTAACTTAAGAGAAAATGATGACATGTGATGCATGTCATATAAAGGTCATTAAGAGATATTCATCACTTCAAGGATAGATTCATCTTATGAAAAAATATTTTCCAAGAGGTCATGAGAACTAGCAGTGTTGATAGCCCATATGAGAAAAGTATACGGATCATATTCCTTCCATAGGGGGGAACTTTGCTTTGAATTTGTTGAAGTGATATAAATAGCTTGGTATGCACTTTTGATAGTATATAAGGATAATATAACCTGTGAGGGGCCACATTCTAAATAATTGGACACCACCCCTTCATCATTTTCTACTAATAAATGTTTCATTGAGACTACATGCAATGAAGTAGAGTCATTCACTGGAATGGGGTTAGGAAAAACTGATAATGGGAAGTAAAACGAATGTTATGGTGAACACTATAGAAGCTTGAGGGGTGGGTATTAATGGTGGGATTTTAAAATTTCCCATGAGGTAAGTGTCCTTAAACATTCCTACCCCAACATCTCAAATTACCTTTTGTGAATCCCCAATGAAAGGTACATTCAAATGGTTAGGCATATAGTAATGTAACTAGTCAATCGTAACAATTTTCCCTTTATGAGGGAACTGAATCACTCAAAAAATTAAAGATACTATATTCATCATTCCATCTATCCAACTAAAACCCAATAGAATATTGTAATTTGTGGGCACGTCCACTTCCTTAAATTCAACTATAACAGTCTTACCCCCCCCAAATTCAATTGGGTAGGTAGTGATAAGTATGTGAGTTGGGAATTAATATCCTTCAAATTCCTTGAGCATAGTATGCGATGGGACTAATGTGGGTGATCCCATAGATTTCCAACATTTTAATGACATAACACAAGGAGAGGCACATTCATCGATGAGGGCTCAAAATATATTCTTACCATGAGATTCAACTTTAATATGAAAAGTGTAATGGGTGAAAACATGAAGTTGGGAAACACTTTTGGTTGTTTTTTGACAAAACAAACGGAATTTTTTTTATGTTTTTCAACTTTAACCCCTTCAAACCGATATCTCCCTTAGGAATTTCACCTTGAAATAAACACACAAGTTTTATAGAATTGAATTAGCTACGAACTCATATTTAAAAACAAAAAATTTATCGACATATAGTGGGGAAAATTTGATGTCCACCAACGACATGTACTTTAAAATTTTAAGTATGAATCATGAGTGACCTGTGTGCACCACATTTTTCTTAGAGATAGTTATTCATTTTAGGGAAAACAGAATTTATACTCATAATCTACATATATTGAACTTGTGCATGGACTATATTTTGAGGTTTTTCGGACTTGAGAACTATTTTTTATTATTTATCGAAACATCATAAGTTTAGAAAATGGTGCATTATCGACACAGTTGGTCAGCTTCAATTTTATTTTTAGTGTGACTCTTATTGGATAAACTAAAAGTACTCTTTTGAAGAGGACAAGGCAATTATGACCTCTATGAAGATTTCAAATTTTTTGGTGTTTTCTTTGTTATAATATTGAATTTCCATTTTGGGTTATTTTTTGAGTAATGAAATTCTTAAGGGATAAGGTTTAGAAAAAAATTATTAATAAATAGAAATTTAAATTGAAATGAAACAATTATTATATAATTGGAGACTAGATTCAGAGATGAGTCCATTGCTACCAAGTTCGAAAAATAATATTTAAACTTTCAGTGGTTTGGGCTTGCTGAAGTTGCAGGTTCTAGAAAGATGCCAGATATTTTCACAGGTTTTGTTGACCATGAACTCTCAACCGAAAAAATATCTTCCAAACTCTTGGCCAAGAGTTTAGTTCAAACTCTCATCCAAGAGTTTTTTTAAAAATACAGCGCGGTGATTGGTTCAAAATCTCAACCTAAAGTTTTATTAAACTCTCGGCTTAGACTTTGAACTTTCACAAACTCTCGGCGTAGAGTTTGAGGTTGAATTTTTTCATGTGTTCATCCATGCACCCTCTTTTTTTTCACTCTATCGTCATAAAATTGTTTCCCAAGTTCACGTTTTCACCCATATGTGAAGGGACCCTACATGTTTAGTGGTCCAAGTTAAACATAATCAAGAAAGTATTGGATGGATCAATATCACCAATAGCATACAAAAGTTCCTTTCAGTGTGTATGGAAACTTTGCAAGGCCTCCAATACCAACATGGTGTATGGTGTTTGAGCTAGGTCCTCAACAAAATTATAGTTGTGAGAATCTCGTGCATTAGGACTATGATTTGTATTATGTAGAACACCCTTGGGAGGGGGGGTACTGTATCAAGGGACTATTTCTTAATGGAGAGAGAACCACTTGGTTGTCATGCAAATTGATCCAAACAACTAGAAGGGACATCATAAAAATGATCCCTTATGTGGATATTAATCTCATGATCACACATGAAGACATTAACGTTGGGAAAATTTCCTCCTTGCGGGACTTAGCTTGGTTTCCTCCTTGTTGAGGTACTAGCACCATAGCAACCATTTGTTGTTGATGTTGTGGGAAGGGTTGCATCAAAATGGCAGGTTGTTGTTTCCCACCACGTTGAACCATCATGCAATGAACTTCCAAAATATGAGGACACTAATGAGTCAGATGATATTCTTGAAAAATCTTGGAAGGGTACTTACATTTCAATCTTTCTTGTGTGCTCACAACCAAAGGGTTTGGATTGAGTGCAACTTCTACCCCAGGAGTAACATTGGGATTCTTCTTGGTTTTCTTATTTTTTCCTTCAAGTTTTTTGGCTTGGAATATATGGATTTTGTGAAAATATGATTCACAACATGATCTAGGATCTAAGGGAATCCTTGCAACTCAAGAATTTCACAAACTATATAGAAAAACAGTGAAAAGAGAAAAAATAACACATAGGAGTAGTTCCAATAACTTAAGTTTCTATTACTGTCCAACATATGAATTTGTCTGGAACATTGTTAACACAAAAAATTGCTCAACTAGCTCTACATATCCTAAAATATATACAGACATCATTTCCCAATCCTGTTTCCCTTATTTTGAACCTCCACACCTATGGTTTACCCTTATTCTCTCTCAAAAATATCAAAAACATTAAAAAGGGCCTAAAACCCATAAAAGGGCTTAAAACCCCAAAAAAGAGCTAAAACACAAAAAATGGGCTACTTAAAAACATAAATAGGGTTCCAAAACCCTAAAAGAGAGATAAGGCCAAAAAATAATTATAAAAATAGGGTGGAGGTCCCCATCAATAAGATTTTTATGCCCTTTTTCATTATTTTAATCAGTGAGTATTTTGAGAACCCACTCTTCTCAAAATAGTTATTTTACTCACCCCATCCAACCATCATTTTATAGCCACACCATCTCCCATCCCGTACATTGAGGCATCCTCCCTACCATCCAGCCTGTGGAGAATCGACCCATATCCAAATATCAGGGCACGGTGGCCCATTTTCAAATAAGGATATAATTTTCTTGCTTTTATTTCAAGTTTTAGCATAGAAGTCATTATTTGTTTATTTTATGTTACTAATGTGATTTGTTTATTGTAGCTCCTATTCCATTGAAATCTACCCTTATGTTCCTTTAACAAGAGGGAGGTGCTTTTGCATGTAGCCAGGGTGAAAACCCAACTACAGTTTTGGTGACCATATTGTTTGATCCCACTGAATCCCTTGTTTTGCAGGTATTTTTGTTATTTTTCTCCAAAGTTGTTCCTGATCGAACCCCCACGAGGTTGATCCAAGTCTGTACGGCACCATTGTATGTCCTTGTCGGTTTATTTTTTTTTTAAAATCCAGCTTCGGCCTCAATCGCTGCTTTTGGGCTGAAACCTGTGACCCAGTCACTTCTTTCGAGCTGAAACCCATGACATAGGTCACGAATTCAGCGCTGAAAGGCATGACTTTCCTCCCAGGGCACAATCGTGGATTTTTTTGCAGCAAAAGTGACCCAATCGCTATTGTGTGGCCTATTTGTGTGACCCGGTTTCCATTGTCCAATAGTTAGAAGCGACATGTCTGTTTCTGAGGAATTTTACTTATGGTTTGTCTGTCTGAGCGACCCAGTCACTGTTGTCTAAAATATTACATGTGAACTATCTGTTTCTGAATTAATTTATGCAATAAAAATTATATATTTCATTATTAAAGCTGGAAATTAACATTCTTATTTATCCCCTCCTCCTCTACTCGGTCATCACCCTCCGGGGTCTTATGAGATACGATGGGGGGTTGAGTAAGCTTAGTAATAGGCATCCATTTTTTTTATTTTTCTCTTCCATTAAAAACAAGGGGCCTTGGAAGCTATATGGAGTGGAGACCATTGGGGGTTTCACAGCATTCATGTCCTCCTCATTGAGCATTGGGCACTTGGGGTTTGACCTGCAGATCTACGGGTCGAAATGTTTGCACTTTGATGAGATCCTAGCACTCCCTCTTGGATTTGAAGGATACAAAGTTGGGGTAGTCACACTACTGGTTTGCAAAAAATTACAGACAGTCAACTATTATTACAGTTTGTCTTGCACTTTGTTTTGATTTATTTTTACCTTTCAAATCTATTTTTGGTTCAATCCATTTGCTTGTTCCTTGAAGAGAAACCAGTGTTATTTTCTTATTGCATCATTGAAAGTAAAAGTAACAATTTCATACACAAGTGCATATACTCACACCAAATAATAAAACAAAACTCAGTTCATGATCTCGAGCGAAACCATAAAATTAACCAACTTACTTAATAATATTTTGGTTTGGGACATAAGTCTAAACCGCAACAACTGTGGGAAGTACTTGGGATTTTCCCTAAAACTCATTGTGAGGAGTACCATAGGAAACCCAAAGTAGTTGTCCAACGAGAGGAATTGCTAAGCAAAACGGGCAACGACCCATTCTAATTAACTAGATACACCCTTGTGAGGAAAAATCCAAAGCACTATCTTCTGGTATCCTTGGTGGCCTGTTAGCCGAAAATACGCACCTCCTGCGGACAAGAGCTAGTTCCCTAGTCTGAATGGTTCATATCTAGAACAAAACACGAACACAGAATGCTACACTCTCCCTAGATCTTTTTAAACACTTGAATGGGCTGCCATGTTTCTTCTATTAACATATGTCTTCACTATCCTTGAATGTTTTCCCTCTGTTTACCTGCAAAATAGAAGACAACAATAGAAAGTGATAGCATACAAGATATAGAAACTAGATCTATGCTTGTGACCAAGGATTCAAGCAATACATACACATGATACAACATATATGGGAAAGAGAAAACATTATTTATTAACAATGATTGGAAAGACTACAACCTTGATGCCTTGGTTTTGAGAGTCCCATCTAATGGATCCTTGGCTCTAACTTCACCTTGCCTCCAATAGACTCAAGAATGATTTTGACAGAGTTTGGGTGTGCAACACAATTCTTCTTCTTTTCTCCCATGGGGGATGAGCTAGTATTTAAAGGCATGAGAAGATAGGTATGGTTGAGGATATCATGGGTCATGTGGAGATAAGATCCTAAAAGGGAGGATCTCAAGCCCCAGCTAGTCCTAAATCATAGGGATGAGGCTCCATGGAGGTAAGCTTCGAGAATCCTCTCGAAGCTTCTCTTTTTGCCTTAAAAACTCGAGCATTGCTCCTCTAATGAAACAAACAGGCAGTGTTAATGGGGTAAAAATTCTTGCAATAAGGCTATAAGTGGTGGCACCACTATTTTCTCATGTATCAGGAGAGTTACCAGCTCTTTGCTTCTTGGGTAATGCTTTTTGTCAATGGGGAAAGAGCGTTACTAGCTCAAACCAAGGAAAAATTGTAAGGGGATATTTTTTCTTGTCATTTCTCTAGGAAAAAATTTGAGGGATTGGAGCAGACAGTGGAATACCTATCTCATAACATGATGGTGACAATATTTTAGTGTAACAGAGATGTCCCCTAAAGTATGACGGCTAGAGGGAAACGATAGGCATAATACTTTGAAAGAAGATGGTGTAGTCCCAAGGCAAAGGTCCAATGGTCGAAACTTCTCAAGCACCACAAACTTTCTGCTGCACCTTTTACATCTTGATACATGTCCCAAATGACTCACAACATGGCTGTCGACCAATACAATGCAGATCCATGTGAGATACAAAAAGTCATGGCTACTAAAATACAACGTAGATCCATGCGAAGAAGACTCAAATTGGACATAGCTACCAGACATACAATGTATATCTATGTCATACTGACGCAAATCTAATCACAACCATGAGCATACAAATGTGTATCCATGCTACGACTCATACAAAATACTCCATCGCAACCTAGGGAAAGCAATGAGCGCTTTTAATAGATACCCAGGGTTTTCATCTCATCTTCCACAAAGTACAATTCTATCCATGTGATTATAATGATTTGACGTCGAACATTGTAGAAACCACTTGATTATCGGCCAATGATGTGAACCATTAACAAGTGCGAGTTAAATCACCATTGATGTCAATGACTCCCAAGGTACCCTAGTACAATATACTAAGTGCGAACAGATGATTTGATGTTGAACACTCAGTTGAATCTATCGACCAAAGGTCAATGATGTGAACCTAGGTCGATAGCGAGAGAATCTATCATTGAGGCATACAGACCTCAAGGTACTAAACTTGTTTCTAATACTAATTCCTAGATGATGAGCTGATGTCGACAGGAATAGTCTCGTCGAAGGAGGGCCATGATGAATCCCACATCAACGACACAAAACTCGGAACAAATTTCTAGAATGTTGTAGATAATGTAACCATGGGACTGACTCAAAACGTACTGACACAAAGGTTGTTTTGATTGCATAGGTAAACTTTCAACTTCCCTTTGAACATTGGGCGGCATGACAAAATACTTCTCAGCATTGACTTGACGAGGTGAAAAGAAATACGACATTGGTCAATGCATTCTTTGAAAGACTCAAAGGAGTGACATGACTCATGAAAGTGGATCAACTCAGAGACAAGCTGATTTACCCAATTGACTAAATGAAATGCAGACAAGTGCCATGTTCAAGGGTGATGACAAATTGCCATTTATTTGTAAAATGAATTGATTCCCTTCCCTTAATTTCCCCATCATGTTTGATGAGTGTCACTTTTTTGTTTTTATGATTTCAAATAGGGTAACAAACACTCAGACTAGCTCATCTGAAGACAAGTCCATTTTCATACATTTTACGAACCTGAGAAAGGAGGGGTTCATTCCTAAAAAGGTTCTTTCAATGTTTAATTTAATGAGTCCAATGAAAGAAAACTCAATGTAGTTCATGTTTATGGAGTGTGAACAAACTAAAGAAGACTTTGAAAGGGTCCTTTTTTGTATGATTTTAGTCCCTAGGGCCCAAAAAAGTATAAAATAATACCTGAGAGAACTCTTCCAGTCATGATTGGCTTGAGTGTACCTTTTTTGTAAGTAGTGCCCCCTAGTCCAAAAAAGGGGTAAACTATCACTAGGAGGACAACTCTTCAGGTCCTTTTACGAGCGTGAAGAAGACAAGTTCACTCGACAATATTTCCACATATTTAAGAGTCCAAAAAGAGCTTAAAGAGGACTCTATTAGGGTGTCCTTTTTTCATAATCCAATTTTAACAAGTCTAAAAAATAGTAAAACTACACTCGATACCTCTTCGTTAAGTTTTTAACGAGAACACCAAAGGTATTAAAGGCACTCAAAACCTTTTTCATGTTTGAATCTAGAGCACGAAAAAGCAATAAAGTAAACTCAAACCAGTTTTCATGTTTTGACGAGAGCACGAAAAAAGAAAAGTAATCTCAAAAATATCTATTTCATTTTTACACAAGCTTGAAACAGAAAATCACTATGCTTGAAACAGGATTTCATTTTTATGCAAGATTGAAACCAAAAGGTAAACTTTTTTCTTGAAACAACCTATTTCATTTTTTAACAAGCTTGAAATAGAAAAATAACTATGCTCGGGAATGGTTTTACTTGTATGCAAGCTTGAAACCAAAAGGTAAACTTTGCTTGAGGGCCAGTTTTTATTTGTTAACGAGCTTAAAACTAGAAATAAACTATGCTCAAAGACATATGTTTCATTTTTTAACGAGCTTGACACAAAGAAAATGAACTATGCTCACAACGTCAGTTTCATTTTTTAACGATCTTGACACATAGAAAAGTAACTATGCTCATAGGAATCTGTTTCATTTTTTAACAAGCTTGACACAGAAAAAAAAAAACTATGCGCACAAGCATTCATTTCATTTTTAACAAGATTGACACAGAAAAAGAACTGTGCTCACAAACCTACCCTTACCCAACATGATATCCAAAGTTTGGTAGGTTTCCCCCATTACATAAAAGCTAGCGACTCAACTCCAATATGATGTCCAGAGGCTGGAACCATGCCCCCCCCATTTTACCTATGATGGGAAGAATCTAAGTAGAAGAAGGGGAAGGAACGACAAGAATAAGCGGCACATTCAGGGAAGTCTGATTACTAGGAGTGATGTGATGGTCAGGTGTAACAAAGGAAAGCTGATCAATGGTCATAATCTTCCCATCATGGGGACAATTGATAACTCTAAAGAGTGTGGACACTATAGCCTTCATGGCGTAAACATAATCACATCCAAGGAGCAGATTGAAATATAAAGGACCTTGTACCACCATAACATCAATACACACATTTTTCCCTCCTAATGTAATAGGTAAATGAGGAAGGATCCCTAAAGGTGCAATGGGCTTGCGATTAAAATCTAGTATCTGATTGATGGTTGGCATAAGCTGAGGATAACCTAAAGCTTGCCAAGTAGTTGAGGATAGAATACTAACAGAATCCCCTTCATCAACAATAGTGAGAAGCATCTTCCTAGCAATAACTTACACAAGTATCTGGAAAGGAACACTCAAATGAAGACGAGACTCTATTAGGTTACTCTAGTCAAAGGAAATAACCTCATTACTTGGAGAGGGTTCTATAGAAAGCGACAAAATTTCCTCTTGTTGAGAACAATCAGAATGAAGCATAGAAACTTTAGTAGGTTTTAGTTCATTCTCTACTGGAAGAGAAGAACAAGACGAAGATTTGGTCAAAGTGACTACTTTAGTCTTAACACTCTCTGATGAAAGAGTGGGATCAGGTGGATATGACGTCGACTCAACCACTTTAAATTCACTCTTCAAAGGAAGAGTGGGATCAACCAAGGATGGAACTAGATCGACCACTTCAATTTCACTCTTCAACGGAAGAGTGGGATCGACTAATGTTAGAACTGGATCGACCACTTTATCAACCAATTGGAGGTCAAGGGACAACTTATGATAACCAGTTGGAAGCCATTCCTGAGAAACAATAACATATTCCAATAACTTAGAAGCTTCATCCATGAGAGGAAAAAGGTAAGTAAAGTGCATTTCCTTACATAGCAAGCAAGGATTTCTGACTTTACCCTTCTGACTCTTAACCACAGAGTCACTGGTTTAGGGGAGATCATCAGTATGATGACCAGAGGCTGATGACATTGGTTGTTGGGAAACCTTATACCACTCTTCTAAAACTAGGACGACAATCTTTCAGAAGGTGATCACCCTTGCAAAGCCTACAAGGGAATTCAAGCTTACGTGGTCTTTGGGTGTGCAGATCAACACTCTCCACACTGGGAGGAATAATTGGTTGAGACTTGTTTTTTTTTTTTTCTTCTTAATCTTCCTTTTCTTATTCTTCTTATCCACCTATATACTAGTACTACAAATTTCAACAGGTGAAGAGGGATAAATGGGAGAAGACACATCTGGTGAAGAAGGAGAGGGATCGACATGAGGTTGATGCTCTCACAATGAAGGATTGGGATATGAAGCAACCGGTGTACATGGGATAACTACACTAGATAATAACCAAATAGGTAATCCAATAGTCAATCCAGGAAGGCTTAATGTAGCCATGAGAGGAGGACCAACATCTCCATATGGAGGTAAAACAAAAGATATCCTTGGTAAAGGAGTCTCTTGGTTGGTAGTCCCAGAAGGAAAATCCATAACTATGTAACAAAAATATCTCTCTATTCTAAGAAAATCCAAACTGTACAGAAAAAAAGTGCTACTCAAACTAAAGAAGCAAGAAAAATATGTGAGAGGAGTGGATCAAAGGTCTGGAACCTCTCGAGATAGTCAAATCACCACAAATCACTATATATCACAAGCTCCAACAATAAAACGCGGTGAGGAGGATCAACTGTCTCTCACCTGAATACCTGACTACCTGGACGGCATGTGCGTAGTAATCTCCCTGAGTTATGTTCTCAGTGTATTGTGATGATAGGATGGCCAAAGGGTTTTTCTCAGTGGACAAGGAATCCTAGTAGGGTCTCCCGATATACGCAAGGTACATGGGAGCTCAAATCCATCGTAGTGTTGTCCAATGCACAACCATTCACAAGGGCCCTTCCGATATACAATCGAGTACGTGAAGTATCTTTCTATATACCTCAAGGGTACGTGAAAGGTCGTTCGATATACCAATAGTACGTGGAAGAATCATGCAGGTCCTAGGTTGCAGTGCAGGAAAATAACTATAGATCCTACGTTTTACGACGTCAGAACACATCACTAACTTATCACTCAAATTTCTATACAGTTTTAGATCTATAACTACCATTAATTTTAACTAGAGCGGTTAGGTGAATGCATGGAGTTATGATAGAAATGTAAATCCATGCAAATATGAAATGCAAATTCTTTCACTTTACCATTCAAGACATGCCTACTTATGGGAAGGAGAGAGTATTTTTCTCTTCAATTTTTCGTTTCAAAACAAAAAAATTTCCCCAAACAACTACACTAAACAAATCTTTTTCCGAGAAGGAGAAACAAGAAACAAACTTCAAACTGATTTTTGAAAGCAAGCAAATAAGGTAAGATCTATTTTTCTAAGAAGAAAGACTAAAAAACACTCAAAGGTATATTCAATACTTTTCCAATTTTTCCTTTTAAAACTAGAAATATCTAATTTAAAACCACTAATATTCTTACTTTTGATGAGATCAAAATGTAAAATAAAGAGAAGAAAATTGGAGATCCGAAAGCTGTTGGGCTATAGGGCAGACCCGGGTTTATACCATTAACTTCACACCAACAAAAGACCCACAGTGTTGGCCCTTTCGGCAACAACCTGGGAGCAGGTTGCAGTCTCACCCGAAACAGCTATGGGATGCCGTAGAATCAGGTTTCTGCAAGCAAAAGAGGGATAGTACTGTACCCTTAGCCTTTAATAATCTATATTCATATAACACAGAGTTTCAACATTCACATATATAACTTCGCAGCTAAATAAACAGACAGTGACTTGCGTAACCCTTTACTGGGAATTCACAGCGAAGTTATTTAGTTAGTAGTGATCGTATTTATCAGATATATATTTATCAATGTATGAAAGAACATAACAAAAAAAACACAAAGAACCACAACACCAGATATAATGTGGTTCACCCCCAGTGTAGGGGCTACGTCCACAGAACTGCATTTTATTCAACTCTTTACTGAAATCACAGTTCTGATCTGCGCACTCAGCTGCAGATCCTTTCAAGTCCTTAAAGCCGCGCACACAGCTGCAGGCCTCTGCGCACACAGCTACAGATTTCCTTAATCACCCAAAACCCTCTGCGCACACAGCTGCAAAGGTCGTCCACGCACACAGCTGGGACTTAACCTTCTTACATACAATCCTTAGCTTCGCATCAATTCATCTTACATCAAAAAGCCTAAACTGGCTTCTTTACAAGAGTGCTTATTTATGGTGCACTTATTACAAAACCATGGGCTTAAACCATGGGCACCCCAAACCCTAAACCCTGGATTTAAACCATGGGTTTATTACAAAATAAGAATTTTACTCAACCCCGACACCCTTAAGACTGTTTTGAGTCGTAACTCCGCTTCCAATCTCCCATAACTCTGCGGAGTTACCCATCCTAAGGACCGTTAGGGTGCATGCCCCAACAGGCCCCTAAGACTCACTAGTGGCCCGTCCTGGGACACTCAGCTGCCTTTCTAGTGGTAGAATATTGTTGGCGAAGCCTGGTGCACTGCTTGCTGAAGCCATACATGCGGTTGCTAGCTACTTGTTCCTTTCCTTCGTGAAATGTTGGTTAAGGCATTCTGGATCTATCAGCGACCCCATCCTTCGATCTGCTTGCCAAACATTTGACCATCCACAACTTAGGGTCCCCAGAGTTGTGTGTCTAGGTGCATACGAACAACCACCGTGGTTCTGTCAAACTAGGAGGATACATCTTGAGATGTTTCAGAGTTTTTCTGTGAAGACCGGTGCTGTTCTTTGTGCGGCATAGAGTGCACTTCTACCTTTCTTCCGACCCCTTAGAGTGAACTTCTACCTTTCTTTGTTCCTTGGTCGAGCATGGCTGCCCAGGTGGATTACTCAGAAGGTTCAGCAGACCTCTCTCCCTGACCACTCGTAATAACTTCTGGACTTCACGGTCATTCGACATAGTGCTAACTGAAGAAACTCAAAGACATGCACAATGTATGAGTCACAGGCCGATGTAGCTTCTTATAGAATCCTGAAACAGAATCTGTCATCATGGTGTATTAATGAGGTTGAATCTGATGAAGTGGCAAAAATATTGTCCACATGGCGCCATATTTTCCCAAGATCTCATTATTGCAGGCAGTGAGGGCAGTTCGCGTGCCGTCGCCGCCAAGTCTAGTTTGCCCCATCCGTCACATTTTGAGCTGCGACACACCTGTGATGTCCGACATAACTACTAACTTCATATTCGCCTTGACAAGAACCTCCAACACAATATGCACCTTCGACCCATCCTGACCTATGTGGCAACCAAACTTCATCCTGCAGACTTTGACAGTCTTCAACACTGCGTAGCTTTGAGAACGGCTTCATTATAGTCTAGTACCCAATTTCAATTGTTCTTGGTACTTAGACTGTCCTTCATGCTGTTACTCCTGACCAAGGGATCCTGGTTTGTCCCTGTACTTCTTTAACCTACTTCCATTCACCATAGAAGGTAAAATTTATCCATTCAATTTAGCTAACTGGACTGTGCCACCATCAGTAACTTTCTGCACTATATATGGTCCTTTCCAATGTGTCTTGAACTTACCTAGGAATTTCATGAATTTGTTGTCATATAGGAGCACAAGATCACCCTGCTGGAACTGCTTCTTCTTGATGTGTCTATCATGCCATGCTTTTTCTCTAGCTTTCTGAACTTGCTTCTGGAACCCCGCAATGAATCTGTCCTCTTCAAGTTCTAGTATCTTTGCCAGCCTTTCTTTCATCATATCTGGGTCATCCATCTCTGTAAAAGTAGATATTTGGAGGCTAGGTACAATTTACTCCATAGGCATGACTGCTTCTTGTCCATAAACCAGCCTAAAAGGTGTATGGCCTGTTAACTTCTTGCAGGTGGTTCTATAAGCCCATAGTACTACTGGAATCCTAAGGTCCCAATCATTTCTGTTAGCATTGCAAACCTTCATCAGAGCGTGTTCAGGGATCTTGTTAAAGGCTTCGACAGTTCCATTTGCTTGAGGATGATAGGCAGTACTCTTCTGATGATATACTTGAAATTCTTCAGTCAATACTTCAATAGTATTATTTAAGAAATGTGATCCTTGATCGCTCATAAGAATTCTAGGACACCCAAATCTTGACAAGATGTTATCGAAGATAAACTTCACGGTTGTAGCAGCACTACAGGTCTTGACTGGTTGAGCTTCGGCCCAACGAGTAAGGTAGTCAGTTGCTGTAATAATGTATCTTGCTCCAGATTTCTTGGCAGGGGGATTGATAGGTCCAACAAAATCAACAGCCCATTTATCAAAGGGTTGTAAAGTTACCTGTGGAACTAGAGGCATCTCATCCCTCCTGGATGGTTTTCCTGTCCTTTGACAAATTTCGTAGCTGTGGCAATATTCTCTTGCATCCTTATGAATTGTGGGCCACCACAATCTGGCTGTCAAAATATTTTGTGCTGTAGCTTTTCCTGCGTAATGACCTCCTGCTGCCCCAGAATGTGCCTCAGCCAAAATTAACGGCTTTTCATGCTCTAGGACACATCTGCGCAGTATTTCATTGGGTCCCATCTTATATAGTTGTCCTGCTATTAAGGTAAAGTCAGCTGCTCAAACCACCAGCTGCTTCTTCTGCTATGTTGTCATCTCGACGGGTGGAAAACCTGTAGACAAATACTGAACAATATCCTGAAAGTATTCATCAACCATTTGGATGGCAAACAACTAGGCATCAGGAAGACCTTCGTCCATGCTAACAGGTTCTTCTCCCGATTCGAGCCTCGACAAGTGGTCAGGACCTAGATTCAGTCTTCCTGGTTTTACTATGATCTCAAAGTCATATTCCTGAAACAGCAGCAGTCATCTGCATATCCTTCCACCTAGCACAGGCGTGTTAACCAAATACTTCAAAGCAGAATGGTCAGTAAACATCTTAAAATGAGAGCCTAATAGATAATGTCGAAACTTCTGCAATGCATACACCATAGCTAGACCTTCTCGTTCTGTCGTAGTATAATTTTCTCTGCTGTGGACAATTTCCTACTTGCAAAAGAAATGGGGTGATCAATATTACCTTCACCTGACTGGGCCAATACTATACCCAGAGAAATGGAGGATGCATCGACATGCACATGAAATTCCTTATTCCAGTCATGGAATACTAAGATAGGAGCAGTTACCATCTTTTCCTTCAAAATATCCAAGCTTGCTTGACACTCAGGTGTCCACTCGAACTTAATATATTTCTTCAACTGCTTTTCCATAGGGGTTGTTATCTGAGCATATCCTTTAATAAATTTCCTGTAATAACCAGTGTGACCAAGCGTAGTGTGCATTTGTTTAACAGACTTCGGAGGTGGCAGGTTCACAATAATGGCTATCTTCGTAGGATCCATCATCAGTCCTTGCTTACAGACAATGTGACCTAGCAGAATTCCAAAAGGGGCACAGAAAATACACTTTTTCAAGTTCAAGGAAATCTGATGCTGTCTACATTTGTTCAACATAAGTCTTAGACTAGCATGTGGTCTTTTACTAACCCGAAGATAGTCCAATCATCAAAATGAACTTCTAAGAATTTATGTATGAATTCCTTAAAAGCAAAGATGACTACTCTAGAAAACATGGCAGGTGCATTCTTCAATCCAAATGGCATAACTGTATACTGGAAGGATCCCATTTCTGTAGCGAAGGTTGTCTTATGTCGATCTTCTGGAGCAATTTGAACCTGATGGTAACCTGAAAATCCATCAGTAAAAGAGTACACTTTTGACCTCCCACATTGTCTAAAACTTCATCTATAAAGGGAGTGGGGAAAGGATCATGCAAACAGGAATCATTCAGCTTCCTCAGATCGACACAGATTCTGATCTCTCCCTTAGTCTTCTTTTCTTGCACCAACATAGGGATGACCCACTCAGATTCTTCAACAGGCTCAATGATTCCTGCAGCAAGCATCTTATCCAGTTCCATTCGAACTTTTTCCTTATATTTAGGGTTCAGCCGATAAAGGCGTTGTTTCACAGGCTTCGCATCAGGTTTCAACAGGATCTTTATCACTCCTATATCCCCAAGGATACCTTTCATCTCTGAGAACTTTGTCGGAAAGAGATCTTGATATTCATGGAGAAGTTGGGTCACCTTGCTTACCATTTCGTCATCCCAATAATCTCCAATGGTAGCATACTTAGGGTTTTCTTCTGTCCCAATGTTTATGGTCCGCATCTTTAGGGGTTGAGTCACTTCAAGTGCCTCTACTGCTGGTCCATGCACTTCGCAGTGTCCTTCTGACTCAGGAATGTTAATGTTGCGCAGATTGTCATCCTCGTCAATTGCGAGGTTATAACATTCTACTGCATTGGCTTCCTATACCTTCCAGTCAGGTTGATATTATGCTATTTCTTGATCATCAAATACTTTAGTATGAATCAATCTAATAGCTGCATCCAAAGCAGGAGAAACCTCATTAACAGAAAATGTCAACACAAAGCTATCAATAAGACAGTCCCAACTTACAGTACCTTGGCGAAGCTCGACCTCCGCATACCAATTCTTTGCTATAGGTTCCAGGGTGTGCACAAACCTATGTACCCATTCTTCACAAGGTACATGCTTCCATGATTTGTAGCATTGCTCCAAATGCTTCTGAAGGTTATTCTTACCGTTAAACCTACTCCGGACCTCCTGTGGTCGATCCCTGAATCTCAGGCAAAGGGACTGTTGGAAAACTTCCCAACTATGAATGTACTTTTTGTGACCATTCCACCATCTGGATGCTGTAGCTCTGAATGCTGAATCCAAAGTCTCCATTTTCTGTAAATCTGGTATCTGGGCTGAGAATTGTACAATAAACTATTCTGGGTCTATCGAACCATCAAAAACAGGTAAGGCTCTTGTCTGTGAGCTAAGCCATCTAAGAGACTTAGTAATTCTTGCACAGCGGTGGCCATGTAGCTCATTGAATCTGTTCTGCCAATTCTCTAAACCATCATCTGAATCCGTCATGTAGGAGCTGTCACACTGCCAATCCATGGTGCCTTCAGTAGTAGGATCCACATGATCTTCTTCCTTTGTTTTGATATTGTAGATGTGGTCCAAAACATCCCGGTCTTCATCTTTTACTGGTTCTATGTATCTTTATCCTTGTGAGGGGTCCAATGGTACTATGACTCGCAAGTCTTTCCCTTCGAAAGTCATTTGTCTCTTCTTAAGTTTAATGACTGCCGCATTTTCCATTTCCCATTCAATTCCTAGCAGGTCTGGATAGGGGTTGCTTTCATCAATGATCTCAATAACTTCAAAGTCTGCTACAATACAGACGCCATCAATATCTACTGGGACATTAGGTAATCATCCTAGGGGCACAATATTCTACTGATTGGATAATCTCAACTGTATAGGTGACCAATCGAGGGTAGGTTTTCCCATTTGTTCCCAGGTTTGCTTAGTTAAGACATTTACCTCTGATCCTAGATCCAAGATAACATTAGTCATATCATACTCTCCTATCTGAACATTCAATCTCATTTCCCTGCCAGTTCTTCTGACTCTATTAATAGCTTTTTCCTGACCAGTACTATGTTGAGGTTCGCAAGAAGCAATAACTTTCTGCAACTCACCTAAAGCATGCTGATTTCTTAGGAGCTTCAGACAACTCTGTAAAAATGAGGATAGTGTACTTACTTTGTCTGTCGGGGCTTCTTGTGGCTGCAACTGCTGCTTATGTGGATGCACAGGTGCTACAGATGTGCTAGGATCAGCAAAATATTTCTAGGCTTCCATGAATGTCTCTTTCTCTCTTCCAATATCAAATGCGGGTACTTTCACGGGGGCCTTATGAACCCAAGCCTCGTCAGGCTGGTTCTCCTTAGTCTGTATGTGCGTCGTAGCTCCACTCCGGGTAACAACATTAATAGCTGGGGCAGGTCTTTGCTCGACGGAAATCATCTAAATATTCTGAGTAGGGGCACTGGCTCTTTCCTGAATCTTAGCTATCAACTACAGGCACTGCTCGATCACATGATCTACTGCTCGGCAATACCGACATGTCATAGTGGAGTTCTGACAGTCTCTCGCTAGATGCCCGGCCTGGTTACAGTTGTAACACACAACCTGGCCTCTTCCTCTTCCAGCCATACCACCATGACCACGACCTCCAAAAGCACCTCTACCTGATGCACCACCACGGTAACCATAGCCATCACTGCTCTGTCCCTCATTTTGTACCCAATAAGCATCGTAAGTTCGTTCTCTCATGAGGTCAAAGCTGCGACACTCATCTTCGTTGTGTCCCACCGATTTACAGAACTTACAATAAGGGTTCTTAGGGACTTGCACATACCTCTACAGAAGATAGCAGTCTTCAGGTCGATGTTGGCTAGTTGTCCGACAGATCTCACAATATAGAATAGTAGGCTTGAACAGGTTTGGCGCACCAGTATTCAGGTAATTTCTTACCACAGGACACTATTCCTTGTCGTGACCTTCTGTCCGACATTGGGTACACCAAAAATCTTCGCGATAGATTTTTCCTTTCTTCATATCACGAAGCTCCAGAGCCATCGCTTCCAACTGCGCTTGGATTTGAGCAATACCAGAATTGTCTTCGACAGGAGCGGTTTCAAGCTTCATCGTGATTTCCAGAGCCTCCTGCTGGTCAGCAACCTTCTGTTGCATGAGTGGAGTTCGGATGTGTGGTAGAAATGCTGCAATGAACCATTCCTTGTGTTGCACAGGTCCAATGGGGAAGCTAACTTGGTCCAGCAGAACTTTGAATCTTTGATCAAAGTCCCACACTGATTCACCGCACCTCTACTGAATCTCTTTCAATTCAGTGATACACTGTGACTCGGATTTCACATTCTTAAATTCCTTTATCATTGCTGCTTTTATATCAGCCAATGCATGGTTCTGAGTGCTAGAAAACTTCATGAACCAGGTCAGAGCATGGTCTCTGAAAGAAGTAACCAGTTGTGCTCTTTTTGTATCTTGATCCGTAATGGTCTTAGCAGTCCACACTGCTTCACATAAAAACCAGAATTGTTCTGGATCCTCTGATCCAGTTCCTTTGAAAACAGGTAGCTTAATTTCATCATGCATATGGGCCATAGTGGATATAGGGGGGGTTGGAGGGGACTGGAAGTAGGTGGGGGGGAACTTTCTGGGGTAGACTGACCTGCGACAGGAGTATTCGGGCTAGGGTGACTTTCAGACTGCGACGGGTTCTCAGGGATAGTAGGTCTTCGCTGCGGGGTTATAGGAGGGTTTCCAATAGAAGGGGTTTCTTCGGGTTCTGAATCGGTGGGATTTACAGAGGAATAATCAGTATACTGACCCCGGGAATAGGAGCCAAAATCTCTCTTGTACCTTTTGCCACTTCAGAGCAAACCACTTTGCTCGTCGAAGGTACTTTCACTTGCAACCATAGGTTAGTACTACTAAATCTAATAGTCTGATTCAATTAACAATATACCTTTTTTAGCTAATAGCATTTTAATTCTCAAACTAAATGAATTCAAAAACTTACCCCTTGGTCCTTCGAAAAACTGCCGCTGGGCTTCACTAAAGGAAGTACTCGTGTCGATGGTGAACTCCGTCACAAATGCTTCGAGGGTCCGCGTTGTCTAAAAATCAGCAGCGCGGGAGATCTCGTTGTTCACCCTTTTCAGTATATTAATTCTTGTAAGGGTCCACTCAGGAAACTGACGCTCTTGGAAGTTCGTCCTTCTCTCTGTTAACCTGGATAACCACTGGTGCAACTCTATGTGGATACTACCAAAGAAAATTTCATAAACATCACAAAAAACATACCTTTGCAAAAATTCGTTTGCACTACGACGCGGATCTTTGTTCTCTTGCTCAGCGAATTTCAAATAAGTTTGATCAAGCCAATCACTGATTTCCTTTACAGAGGGTGTCCAGAACATAGCCCTCGAGGTATGACGTAAACCCCTCTTGAGCAGATACTGATTTCAACGGGCAACAGAACCAATTTGTTGGGCTATAGGGCAGACCCGGGTTTATACCATTAACTTCGCACCAACAACAGACCCATATTGTTGGCCCTTTCAGCAACAACCTGCGAGCAGGTTGCAGTCTCACCCGAAACAGCTATGGGATGCCGCAGAATCAGGTTTCTGCAAGCAGAAGAGGGATATTACTGTACCCTTAGCCTTTAATAATCTATATTCATATAACACAGAGTTTCAACATTCACATATATAACTTCGCAGCTAAATAAACAGACAGTGACTTGCGTAACCCTTTAATGGGAATTCACAGCGAAGTTATTTAGTTAGCAGTGATCTTATTTATCATATATATATTTATCAATGGATGAAAGAACATAACAGAAACAACACAAAGAACCACAACACCAGATATAATGTGGTTCACCCCCAATGTAGGGGCTACATCCACAGAACTGTGTTTTATTCAACTCTTTACTGAAATCACAGTTCTGATCTGAGCACTCAGCTGCAGATCCTTTCAAGTCCTTAAAACCGCGCACACAGCTGCAGATTTCCTTAATCACCCAAAACCCTTTGTGCACACAGCTGGGACTTAACCTTCTTACATACAATCCTTAGCTTCGCATCAATTCATCTGACATCAAAAATCCTAAACTGACTTCTTTACAAGAGTGCTTATTTATAGTGCACTTATTACAAAACCATGGGCTTAAACCATGGGCACCCCGAACCCTAAACCCTGGATTTAAACCATGGGTTTATTACAAAATAAGGTTTTTACTCAACCTCGACACCCCTAAGACTATTTTGAGTCGTAACTCCGCTTACAATCTCCTGTAACTCTGTGGAGTTACCCATCCTAAGGACCATTAGGGTGCACACCCCAACAAAAGCTTATGGGACTAAAAATATGAACAAAACTATGATCAAGTCTTAACAAAAAAGTCTATTTTTCAAAACAAAAAGAAGTCCTTCACAAACTTTAATGAAAAATGAAAACAAGAAGCCAATCAAGCAATTCATTCTTTTCAATCTTATTAAACAGCAAGAAGAGATCTAACTGAGCTAAAGCTTCCAAGCACTCCTTTTACAAATGGAAAACCAAGCATAAAAGTAATGATAATGACGATCCTAACCTAGATTTTGATTTTGACAAAACAAACTTTTACCACATCAAATTTTCAAATCTTGAACACTCAAATGTCTACAAACAAGCCCAAAAAATACAGAACTGAAATCAAATCAACCAAATGTTTTACAAAAACTTTGAAAAAAAACTAATCTGGAAAATCCTACCTGGCATCACTTCCAAAGGGTTACTGACAGAGTGGTTCTGAGAGAGCATTGCTTCCTAATTACTAAATACAGGCGGTGGCACCGCTTCCCGATCACAAAACACAGGTGATGTCACTGCTTATTTCCCACTGTGCATGCGTGGTTCCCTGTAGATGTCAGAAACAAAATAATGGGAAAAAAATCAAAGTTTAACACTATGAAACTGGCATAAAAATCATGAATTAACAATAATTGAAAGTATAGAAGGCAAGAACAACCTAGATCTGAACATATCTAATGATACCAAACCAAAATCTCACTAGATCAGCTAGTGAATCTGATTGAACTGATAAAAGACTAGACCTTGGATTTCGGACAAGTGTTTGAAAAAACCAAGGAATATCAGATCAATTAAAGCTCTTCCCCAACGGAGTCGCCATATTTGTTAGCCGAAAATACGCACCTCCTGTGGACAGGAGTCGGTTCCCTAGTCTAAATGGTTCAAATATAGAACAAAACACAAACATGGAATGCTAGAATATCCCTAGATCTGTTTAAACACTTGAATGGGCTTCCATGTTTCTTCTATTAACAAATGTTTTCACTACACTTGAAGCTTTTCCTTTTGTTTACCTACAAAATAGAAGACAACAATAGAAAGTGATAGCATACAAGATATAGAAACTAGATCTGTGCTTGTGACCAAGGATTCAAGCAATACATACACATGATACAGCATATATGGGAAAGAGAAAACATTCTTTATTAACAATGATTGGAAAGACTACAACCTTGATGCCTTGGTGTTGAGAGTCCCATCTAATGGATCCTTGCCTCTAACTTCACCTTGCCTCCAATAGACTCAAGAATGATTTTGACAGAGTTTGGGTGTGTAACACAAATCTTCCTCCTTTCTCCCATTTGGGATGAGCTAGTATATAAAGGCATGAGAGGATAGGTATGGTTGAGGATCTCATGCGTGAGGTGGAGATAAGATCCTAAAAGGGAGGATCTCGAGCCCTAGATGGTCCTAAACCATAGGGATGAGGCTGCACATAGGTAAGCTTCAAGAATCCTCTTGAAGCTTCTCTTTTTTCCTTAAAAAATCGAGCACTGCTCCTCCAATGAAGCAAACAGGTGGTGTTAAGTGGGTAAAGCTTCTTGCAATAAGTCTAGAATCAGTGGCACCGCTATTTTCTTGTGTATCAAGAGTTTTACCATCTCTTTACTTCTTGGGTAACGCTATTTGTCAATGGGGAAAGAGCGTTACCAGCTCAAAAACAAGGAAAAACTGTAAGGGGATATTTTTTCCCATCATTTCTCTAGGGAAAACTTTGAGGGATTGGAGTAGACAATGGAATACCCTTCTCATAACATAATGGTGACGATATTTCGATGTAACATGGCCAAGTGACTACCTATGAACCAATAGGAAGTTGATTTAAACTGGGGTCCAAAAATTCATTACCAATTACTACCACAAGCCACCATTGATCCACCACATTCCTCCTCATGACTTAGGGGGAACCCCCTCAGTTTGGTTCTTTATACCATCATCGTCGAGGCCCTTCTTGACAACCTTCCTCACCTTCAGAAGGCCACACAGCCTCTGATTTTGACTCAGATTCCTATCAATCCAAACCGAATCTGATCACTGCATCGTCTAGCCCCATGACTTCCATAAATCCTGATCCCTTCTTTGGAGGGGTGAGTGGAATTGTACCCATATCCTTGTCGCACATCATTACTAATATCCCATCTAGTGGTCCCAGCACCACTATGCTCGTTGTTGTAGGTATGCTGCCCATTAGTGTCGGCCCCACTCTAGCTCCCACGATTCTAACTATACCACCGTACATACCTAGGGGTCCCTTCCATGATCATCCCAAATATCCATGCTGTGGGAATTCAACCTCATGTTCCCCCAGCCATACATGGACTTCATACTCCTGCAAAACCCAGCACCAGTGTGGGTCCCTTCCGAACCAATCTCGGGTCCAACCTACCATTCATGGCTCATCTCAACTTGTCAGATTTGGCTCAGTTAATGAATGACCCAATCAGTCATCAACCCCATTGTCCTCCCATGCCAACCAAACTTCCTTTAGACATTCCAAAGTTTGAGTGAAAGGTGAGCGAATGCCCCCAAAATCACATTATGTTTTTTCATTTATGGTGCTCGTCAAACACCATTGTAGATGACTCGATGAGACTGATATTATTCCAACACACACTCACAGGTGCTGCAGCAAAATGGTATATCAAACTACCTCAAGCCTCTTACCCTAATTTCACTTCAATAGCCTTCATGTTCCTCCAATAATTCCAACTCCATGTCCGATACGACGAATGCATGGATATCTTGTTTTCTTGTCGTCGGAATGATAGGATCTTCCTCGATTGGTTCTTGAAGACCTTGCTACCGCTCATAGCCAAGGACGTCACCTCTGAACTTCCCCAATTCAAGGAAGAGGCCATCGTAAAGGCCCAACAGTTCGATTTAATCTATGCTCAATCCGGATACCTATACACCATCATACTAGATGCTCCCCTTACCGACACCTCTCAGTGCGATGCGTCGAGGGCATCCCATGTTGTGAATGGTGTCATCGGTTCGGTCTCCAAACACCCATAGTACTATGCAAAACCCCCTATGACACTACCTCACCCAAGAAACACCCCTAGTGTTTCACAACCAAACCAGATACCTAATTACTCAAGGATGATGGCTTAGTCTGGAGCCACATCCTCTTATGCATAACCCGCGCCAAATCAGCATGCTCATGCACCGACTTGGTCATCCCATTCGTATTTGGGACAAAGGAATAGATTTGTATCCCCTCTAGCTCCTCTGGCCTATTATGCGCTACCTATTCAAGCCGCTCTAGCCCCTGCTCCATCTCCTCCAACTTCCATGGGACAAGTTTTTGATCAGCAAAATATCCCCAACCAACCCGCCCCCAACAACCAACAAGGGCAAGGTAAGAAAAAACGAGCAAGGAACCGAGGTAACAACCAACTGCAAGGAGGTGTCCAACATCCTAATCCTCCTAACAACAATGGTGCTAACTTGATGACGCAAAACCCCCAATATCCTAATCGACCAAGATGAAACAATCCATTACGAACTAATCATCCGTGTAAATTATGCAACATCTATAGTCTCTACACTCATGAATGCCCTCATATGGACCGCATCAAACAGTTTCTCCAGAACAAAGCTTAACAGGACACTAATGCAGCAGCACAGGCTCATCCCAACCCAACAACACTAGGCCCCCCACCTATGGTGCTCCAAAACTTGTTACCACTCCAAGGATTGGTTGCAACCGCACCCTTTCCCCCACATGCTCCTGCAACACCCCCACGACTCCACCTACAGAAACTGGTATCCATCACCTAATCACACTGTCAACCGAAGAGGTGAACCTCCAAACCAAGAGAAACCAATACGAGTCCAGCACGAGGACTGCTGACCCATCGACGGTGTCAACTTCCAACACTTCCAGCATGCCCCTCCACATACCTACACCCCCCACGAATGGGACGGCTAGAGGTCCATGGTTCCATATATGATGTATCACCAACAACATGATTTCTCCAAATGCCTTAAATTATAGCATCGTTTATGACTTGCCCCAGTCATCTATGGCCATGTCCTCTCTAGAAGTGCTCAAAACATTTTGAACACAGAAGAAAGCATTGTTATCCTCTCTAGGTTTCTTGGATCCTGCTGATTCCATATTAATCACATTTGATCTGGACCACGGTGAACTAAGAATGCCATCCACCATCACCTTCCAGATTCTTGTCTTTATTAGGAATTTGGTTGTCCATCGATGCATTGTCAATGAAGGGACATCCACCTGTGTGATGTCAACTTTTGTATGGCAAAAACTTGGGTCCCCCACCCTCCAACCATCCACTACTACCCTTTGCGCCTATGATGGTCGCTCTACAAAGGCCCAAGGAATTCTCCTAAAAGTTCCTATATCCTTAGCCGATAAAATGATTTTTATCGACATAGAAGTTGTGAATGCCCAACTTGATTACAACCTCCTTCTCAGACATAGTTACATGTATGCCATGAGAGTTGTGGAATCCACCGGCTTTCGCCTTATGATGTTTCCCCATGATGGGAAGATCGTGATGGTTGAAAAATTGAATTACTACGATCTGCAGGGGTCAGCCACATTGAACCATGTCATCCCAACCATTGATACTTCCATCGAAATCATAACCATCCCTTCCTTATATGAAGTAGGCCTGGGATTATTTGCTAACACACCTATGATGACCACTTTCCCATCTTTACCTCCTCCACCAGAGCCGAGTGACACAGCGTATTTGTGTGTCCTATCATCTGATACCATTCCACCCACACCACAACACTAGTCATAATCACAAACTCAATCACCTAGGAATTATTGGGGCTCGTTCCTGATCCATACAATTCCCTTCCTTTTCCCACCATCCGGCATTGTGAGTAAGCCTATTATGGCTACTCTAAATTTACCAAATTTTACCTTGAGGATTCCTATGTGGTACCTTGAACCACATACCCCACCTCTGATGCCTCAATTTGTGTTGACCCCATCCAACCCATCACGGTGGAGTCACACCCTCCTCTGGGCACATCAAACACATCTTCTGCCCCCAATCTTGCTCCTCCTGTCCCAAAGAAGACTGAGGGAAAGGCCTCCAAAGCAGCAGTCGAGCCTCTACCAACTCCACCTTGCACTTTGTGTGATGTATGTTTCCACCTTTCACACACCTAGGTCACGTGGAAAAAATATTCAAGCGACTCGGTGTGTCCTTGGGGGCAAGTCTCGAGTCAAGGTTGTCACCTTGTTCTTGACTCCTCCGTTTAGGATCAACTCCTAACGAAGCCAAGGGGGGTAGAACCTATTAAGTTACTAAGGCTAATTACTTAGTATGGTGTTGTTAAACTAAATGAATTACTTAGGAGTTTGAAATTTAACCATAAACAACCATAGATGACAAGATACAAAATGAGCACACGAAAGCATAATGCTGAGACACAATATATATATATATAGCAAGAAAATAACCAGTTCCTTAAAATGGATCAAAAGGAAATCAATGTACTTGCATGTGCTTGGAGTGAATGTTTTGTAATTTCCTCTTGGTACGTTTTAAGTTAATGTGAAATATGAGTTGATTAAAATTGGGCGAAGGGGTGGACTCCAGATATACCCGAGAGTACTTGGAGTATGTCCAAAACTAAACCTTCACGGCTACTCACAAGGAATATGTCGGCTGAATGGAGTCTCTGAGGCTATTTTTCATAACGCACCCATTAGGGTGTGATAGAGATCGGCGCCCCGAGGTCACTTTTCAGAAGTTCCCGCTTCCTTTGGGTATTTTTCCACCGTAATGGTTTGATCTAGGTGTTGGATTTTCACCTGATGGTTTGTCAATTTGGGAGAGTGAATCCTAATTATAATAGTCATTCAAGTGCTTTTGATACAGCTTTACTAATCGGACAAACCGCAGCCAAGTGCAGAGCATACACACCGGAGTCTTGTCAATTTTAGTAAATTTTGAGATGGATGTTCTTGTTAAAAAGAAAACCCTCTAGGAACCTCTTTCAGTCCAAGTGGACCTCAATCAGGGAATCAAGGAGGGTTGATTTTATTATGGTTACTAAAACAAATGATGATAGCAAATGAAACTTAAAAATATAAGCAAACCACAATTTTATAATTAGACTACCACGAACCTTTCTTCACCTTTCGGCTCAAAAGGAGGCTCATAGGGTAAGTATTACAATTACTTTGAAACCAATAGAAATGGAATATGGAAATGATTTAAAATTAAAGTATACTACCCTGTATATTAGTACTACGCTATATTGAAAAAGATGAACGAAAAGCTAAAAATGACACGGACGCAAATCCCCCCAGGGGGGTGGGGAATGGGCTCGAAAGAGCCTATTCAGAAATATTTTTATTACGAGAAGTTACAATATCATAAAACTGATATATGCCTCTTGATTCTTATACATAATGAAACCAAGAGCTTACAAAGTGCAAAAATTAAATATTTCAGTCAAAAAGGGAGACCCCTGGGGAGATTCAGAAAGCCCAAAAGTCACTTTCGAACAGAAGATCCTCCTATTTTATGTTATACCTGATAAAAACCAGCAAGCTTATTATACTGAAATATTCCCAAAATCACTCTGAAATTACCTTTGGGTCATCTCACTTTTAACCAAAAAAAGCTAAGTTAAAACTAGTTAAAAAAGGTAAAAAGGGAACCAAGGAAAGCAAGCTTTCCTTGGGATATTGGATTTCCTTTTATGCAGCCAATATGATGTGCACTTATTTCTAGATTTATCTTTTATAACAGAAAACAGAAATCTAATGCATGCAAGCTACAAATTCTCTTTAAAATTCCATGCAAAAAGGATGATTTCCCTAAAGCCAGATCTAGATTGCTTATGAAACCTTTTAAGAACAAGATCTAGATTATGGGATTTGAGGAGATAGATATATGTTAAATTTACTTTAAGATAATATATATAAACAATATCAAAGCTGTGAACAAAGTAACCAGGTAAAAAAATTGATTTTGAAGGAGGAAAAGGAGAAGAGAAGTGCTTGTTGCTGAAGCAGATCTGCAATGGAAACTTGTTAGTGGAATACAGAGGGGCAATGTCTTCACAAATATTTTGGATGTACAATGGATTCAAACTATATCCACAGCTCGTCCAATCCTTTCTACCTAAAAGCTAAACACACAATCTTGCACGAAACCTCATGAGATCTGGATATATATATATGAAAAAGAGACAAGAATTACATGCAAATAAACTTATGAAACATGTATAATCTAGATATTCTAATAATATATGCTATAAGATATAAGAAAAACAAGTAACCTTACTTCCCCAACTATACTCCTATTGATTCAACTGAATCGTTCAAGCCAGACAGGGTTCAGATGCAGAATTTGAGAGAAAATTCAGCACCATCAATAGCCGTAAGACAATGCTTAATCCACACTTATGAGAGCATTACACCATTTGGCCTCCAAAGCTTCTTTATTTCAACAATAAAAATATTACAACGGTATTAAAATAGCAAGCCCTTCAATGCAACTCTAACTATCTTGGAAGAGGAGGCTTATGCTTGGATATATACAAAAACTAGGAGATCCAGCCCAGGGGGGTCACAAATCCCAAGGAGACAGGTCAAATCAACTGATGGAGAGTCAATCAATGTAGATATGAAGCTGAACTGAGCCTACTTGTCAACCGGGGGGATAATTGAGCTGACACATCAACCCATAAACTGACACATTAGTCCACAGAGCATCCAGGAGAGTCCACACATGTGGAGGAGAGAGAGAGGGCACAAATCCCCATAAATACTGCTGAAGATCAACTCTGGATCTGATTTTATCACCTCCTTCAGTCAAGGATTTGTCAAATCCAGTCAATCTGGTCCAGATCTGACTGATTTCAATAAAATCGGCTAAGAATCCACTGATCTATGATTTTGGATTTGCTCCATTATTCATCAATTTATTAATTAAAATAATCAATAATTGATTTTTGGGGCTTTCGGACCTGAGTGATGGAGAATCACTCAAAACTAGGAAATAGTGGGTCCATGGGTTTACATGATGCTCTTAGCTTGAAAATGAGCACCTACATGACTGAAACTGATTACTTGGCCCACTTTTATTACAAAATCAATTTTTCCAATTAAACTATTAAAAAATAGCCTAATTTTTGGAAAAATTAAATTTTAATAAAAAAACACTAAAAAACTAAAAAATTCAAAAATTCAAAAAACCTAGGGGGACTTAGACATGTTTGTTAGAATAATCAACCCATAGTATTTACCCACTTAGACATTAATTCATTTATTTTGTCTTATTTGCCTAGTCCATGAGTCCCACCATGTGCAAGTTGTTAATTGCCTATCCATAGAGGTCAAACTTGCCATTATTGACTCATGTAGCACTTGGGAAAGCCTTAGGAATCAAATCTGCTTTATTCCTGACCTCCTAGGCGCCCATCTACTTTTTCTGCTTTATACCCTGCTTTTTCAGTGTTTTAAGGCACATAGGAAAGCAAGACTAGGTGAGGTGAATCAGCTTTGTTGCCTCTT
>LPNX010744341.1:529066-554662 GCA_001517045.1 Pseudotsuga menziesii
AAAATCTCAAATCACTGCTGGGGATTGCTGATCATGCTGTCAAAGCATGAGTGGAGACAAGATTCTACAATTTTGTTTTACAGTCCATGTTTAAGGGAGGATTTTCCCAAGTTGCTTTTGCCTCTTTCCTTGCTTCATATGGACTTGCAATATGTAAAAGGGTGACTAAGCCTTGTTGCTAGGCCCTATATTTTTTATTTATTACTCATAAATTCAGGCTTAATGGGGGGTGTTAGAATAATCAACCCATAGTATTTACCCACTTAGACATTAATTCATTTATTTTGTCTTATTTGCCTAGTCCATGAGTCCCACCATGTGCAAGTTGCTAATTGCCTATCCATAGAGGTCAAACTTGCCATTATTGACTCATGTAGCACTTTGGAAAGCCTTAGGAATAAAATCTTCTTTATTCCTGGCCTCCTAGGCGCCCATCTGCTTTTTCTGCTTTATACCCTGCTTTTTCAGTGTTTTAAGGCACATAGGAAAGCAAGACTAGGTGAGGTGAATCAGATTTGTTTCCTCTTCCTCCTCCACTCTTTCCTCCATGAAAAAGCATGTATGAGCTGCCATTTTACCACTCTTTAGCTTGCCTATGCGCCCTTGCTAATTCGTGGGGTCCTTGATAGATTTGGGATCAGCTTTTTACACCTATGGGGGATTTGCCTATTTTGGGTAAGCCTGCTTTATGCTAGATTTGGATGCTTCCTTATGCATTCAATTTGCTCATGTATTCTATATATTCAGCAGCCTATGTTATTACATGGTTGGCTATTGTACACTCAGTTAATATAATTTTGTGTTACAGCTCCATATTCAGTCTCCATTGTTGATAATTTTGCATGATCAATTGTTAATTGCTGTGGGTGAAATTAATCTACTGCAGGCGTGAATTTCTACAATGTTCATATGAATCGACCATGATGTATAGCATGTTTATACATTGACACATACACTCTAATAACCTCAATAGGCCTAAATGCCAAGGCGACCACCCCAACTTTAGAGGTATGGAGTGAAAAACTTAGAAATTATCAGTTGTTTATTCAAGAACCAATAATAACCAAGGGAAAAAAAACCCTGGGCTGATCGGATTGACAAATAAAGTCTAAGAGACCGAGTCTTTTACAGACACTATCATGCTAGAACATTTATTACAATTCCCCCATGGGGTATGAACATGTGATATAGTACAACGAGCACTTCCCAGAAGTACTTCCAAAGGTCTTCTGAAGTCCGAACAAGTTATCCTTGTCTGGTTCACCAGGCTCACTTGATGAAAAACCACTAAGTACAACTTAAGTGGTAATATTCTGGCTCCAACTGTGGGATGTGTGCTCGATCTGGTCTTTAAGGCAAGGAGAGGATACGAGAACACCAGAATCTCTGGTTTATATACCCTGTAAAAACATTTCAACTTGACAAGAAAAATCTCAGTAGCACAAGTTTTATAAAAACCCAAATGAACCATTAAGCTAATTTATTTAAACAAAATAAATGTAACTAACTAAAAGAAACAAAGTTTTATTATAGCTAAGTATAAAATAGAAATCCAGAAAGTAAATGCTCTCTTTCAAGGAGCTTATTTTCCTACTCTAAGCATGATATAAAAAGGGTTAAGTGTAATCAGAAATCCAATGTAACCACCTAAGCATTTGATTAACATAAAAAAAAAATTCCTTGTCTTTGGTTACCAACCAAAGTAAGGATACCTTATTTAGAAATTGCAAACCTGCGTGATGATTCAGAATGGGCGGGATGGATGGGAGATCATAGGCATGAATGATGTCATAAAAATTCTTCCCCAACTTGTATGTGCTCATGCAGTTTGTTTCTATCCATGACTGGATAGGACTGATATACCAATCAGAATGATGAGGTAGACTGACTACATCATCATACTGATCACCGGGGCTTATCAAATGATAACTTGTTGCACAAGCCCCAAGTAGCTCCAAATCATAAGGAACCTCTATATGTGAAAAAGAAGGCTGAGACTAATATTCCATTGACTGCATCACATCTTGCTTTTCACAATATTGTTTCTCAATTTCTTCATTACTGATACCCTTGTGAAGCTCTACATGGTATGAATCTGAATGATCACATGAAAATTTTGAATGCTCCTCTTTCATACTAAAGTTTTCCTAGACATCCAGATCTCCCCTCTATGGATGTATCATAGATTGGACTTCCACAAATTTTTGAATAGACACTCCCCTTGTTGGACATATCCTAGATGGGATTCTCCATAAGATTTCCACAATTTGGATTATCTATGAAATTCCAATAGTCATCACTCCCATCCATGTCATATGTGGGGGACTCTTCATCCATGGCATCATGCTCCTGCCTATCCATGTCTTCCTTGTATTCATAACAATCTTCTTTAGATAAAATGTTACAAGGCAATAAACTTTCCAAACCTTCATCAACATGAGGAGAACAAGGTCTAGTGTCACCACACACTGTACTGATCTTATCATAGGCTTATTTATAGGATTTTGTTATGATATCATGAAGAGGATATTCAATATTATCTTCAATCAAGGAAACGTTTTGGACATATTCAATGGTACCACTTGGGATTTGTTGGTCAGTGGGTTTCTCTAGAGGGATTTATGGAAAAATATCAGCATTGCAACACACTTGAGAATACCTCAAATATTCAATGTTTTCAGCTATGGTGACATGAGGAGAGTCTTCAACAGTGTGTTCCATCATGGGATCCTCCTAAAGCTCTTCAATAGGATCATCTTGGATTTTCCCTTCCTCGGAATCTTGCTGTGTATTGGGAGATACCTCATATTCTTTAAGAAGATGCTTAATTGCTTCCTTTCTTAAATAACTACTATGATGATTTTTGATGGGAGTATCATGAACCTCCTCTTCACTTAAATGTTCAAGAAGTGATTCCAAGTCTTCAATACTTTGTATCATGGAAAAAGGTCCATCCTATGTTTCCGTGTGATACTCTGTCCCAGATAGGTAGAAGGTACAGATCTTTTCAAGGAACTTTTTCAAACCATTCATACTACCCCTACCATCATGCCACTACTCTAAAAACATCCAAAGGAAGCTTCGAAAAGAAGTTATACATTTATTAGGAAGGCCCTGATAGAACCAACAACAGGCCTCACCCCAAAAAGTACTAGCAAACATTTCCATCATATTGTCTTCATGAAGAATATTGGAGTCAACAATCAACTAAAGGAAATATTTGACATGCCAGATGGTTGAATCACCATAATCTCCATGAAATGCTAGAAGCCAGTTATATGCATCCCCCAAACCATTAAAACAGTTAGGAAATCCCAGGATGTTTGAGAAATCGATAGGCTGAAACATTACGGTTAACTGAGCACCATATTTCTCCTTTAATTCATCCATATCAAAAATTAATAGTATGCATTTGATATAATGATTAAACCTTGTACTGAAAAGGTGGAGCTGTCAAGTGATGAGCTTTAAACGTTTTAACATGTCGCATGGGCTCATCTACACACAACAAAAATTCACAAGTTTATGAGATAACAGGGTTTTATCCCTTCAATGGAGTCGCCATGTGAAAAAGAAAAAATAAGCATTTATAAATCTTTTCACAAAAATTATTTTTTGCTTTTCTTTGTAAAAATAAAAACTGGAAAAAAGTCAGTGGAGTCGCCAGATGAAAATTAAAGATCTACTCTAAGCATTCATCAAACAAAGAAAAAACAAAAAGGAAGAAAACAAAAGTCGTACTCAGGAATAAAAAGATTTATCCCCGGCAACGGTGCCAAAAAGTGTTGTCGCCTTTCACACACCTGGGTCACGTGGCAGAAATATTCAAGCCACTCGGTGTGTCCTTGGGGGCAAGTCTCAAATCAAGGTTGTCACCTTGTTCTTGACTCCTCCGTTTAGGCTCAACTCCTAACGAATCCAAGGGGGGTAGACCCTATTAAGTTACTAAGGCTAATTACTTAGTATGGTGCTGTTAAACTGAATGAATTACCTAGGAGTTTCAAATTTAACCATAAACAACCATAGATGACAAGATACAAAATGAGTGCACAAAAGCACAATGCTGAGACACAATATATATATATATATATATATATATAGCAAGAAAATAACCAGTGCCTTAAAATGGAGTCAAAAGGAAATCAATGTACTTGTTGATGTATTTGTAACTTCGAAATGTATTCATCTATGTATCTTATGTATTGTAACCCGATGTTTATTCCGAGATGTATCTATTATGTAATTGAGTCATGTTGTCATGCCCTGATGTTCCGAATGGGTGGATCTATTATGTAAACAATTCATGTCAAGTCATAGTGGGTAACCCTCCAATTGTCTAAGGGTTAAAGTCCCCGCAGTTTCAGGGCACTAGGGTTATTAGACTCTCCTAGTAGAGGTCGGCCCTAGTAGGGTTTTAGTCATGCTGGTATTAGTATAAATAGAGAACAAGAGTCTCTATTTATCACAAAACTCATCCACACTCAAGTGTAGCGCATAGTTGAGGAAGGAGAAGACACTAGGGCTAGACAAGAAGAAGATTACTGCTGTCAGGATATCACTTACTGTTTTGGGATTTTCTATTTTGGTGCTGATTCTATCTCTGAGGAAGTTGTGGGGTTTTCTCCTTTATGGTTTCCCCAAGGAAAAACATTGTGTTCATTGTCTCTTGTGTTTGATTGTTGTGCTTCTTATTCTCTCAGTTAAAGATCCTAACAATGCTAGATTAATACTGAAAAACTAACATGGTATTAGAGCTAACCTGAGAAGAAGACACTGTGCAGCTGCGGGAAATAGGGATTCCTAGTTTGTGGATCTTCCTCCATATATTTTCAACAAAAGTAAGGTGGAATAACTCTCCTCCTTAGGGCGCATATTTCTGTCGAAGTAGAACCCAATTCTGAGGTTTTTCAGTTTTGGACTCATCACTCCTACCGAAAATTAGGGCTTTTCATAGAAGAGGAATTTTTCAGTGAGCCCGGGTCTGGATTGATCTCCTCCCCAAAATCGAAGTTAGGGACAAATTTCAAGGAATTTGCATAGACAGAACTCCGAAAAAGAAAAACCCTAATTTGCTCCTAATCCAGTACTGCAGGATTTCAGCTCAAGTTTCAGATCCGACATCTTGAACCTGGTAAGATCTAAAATCTTTTGTATTTCCATTTGAGGTTCTCAGTTAATATGTCTTATCATACCAAGCTTGGTGAAAAGCTTGAGGGAGCTAATAACTTCCGAGCCTGGAAGTATAGGATCTCCCTGGTCTTGGAAGAAAATGAGTTAGACTCCTACATCCATGAGGAGGTTCCAGTTCTAGAGGGAGATGAGGAAAAAGCCTTACATAAGAAGAATATGGTCATGGCAAAGAGGATCATTGCTGATTCTATCAAGGATCACCTTATCCCATAGGTGTCCTCTCTCAAGACACCTAAAGCTATGTTTGATGCCCTAACCAAATTGTTTGAAGGGAAGAACATAAACCAGAAGATGACTCTGAGAAATTAACTGAAGAATGTGAACATCCAGAATGCAGAGACCATCCAGTCTTACTTCACAAGGGTTTCTTAGATCAAGGAACAATTGGAAGCAGTAGATGAATAAGTGGAGAATGCAGAAATTGTGATGACCACCTTGAATGGTCTTCCTAGGACATGGGACTCTTTCATTCAAGGGATCTATGCTAGAAAGAAGTTAGTCAAGTTAAGAAGACTGTGGGAAGAATGTTCTCAAGAAGAAGCTCGGATAGTAGCTTGAGAAGAGAAGATGGGAAGTGAATATCAAGCTCTCACAGTACAATCCAAGAAATCCAGATCCAGCCATCACAGAAGTAAGTACTCTCATCACAGAAATAACTCTAGAAATCCTAGAGATAAGTCTAAGTTCATTTGCTATACATGTGATGAAAAAGGAAACTTTGCTAGAGATTGTCCTAAGAACAAAAGTAGTCCTCACAAGAAGAAGGGGATCAAAAGAAGACATCATGCTCATGCTGTAGAGGATGATGAACCATCCAAGAAGAGATCCAAATATGAAAGTGAAGATTCTTCAAGCGAGGATGAATATGTTTTGATCTCCTCTCTTAAGAGAAACATTACTCATGGAAGTGATGATTGGCTTATTGATAGTGGGGCCTCCAAACATATGACTGGATTCAAGGAATCCTTTGTGAAGCTCTCAGGACATGAATCACCTCACAAGGTGAAGCTAGGAGATGACTACCAATATCCAATAAAAGGTAGTGGGGAATCTTCCTATAAACTAGACTCTGGTAAGTCTCTAACAATGAAGGAAGTATTTTTTGTGCCAGGACTCAAGAAGAACATTCTTTCCATATCATCATTGGATGCAAAAGGAATGAGGGTTGCATTCATAGATGGTCAAGTCATCATGTGGCCAAAAGGAAAGACTATTGATGATGCAATAGTGATTGGTGAACAAGAAGGAGGTTTTTACAAATTGAAGGACCATCCAGAACAAGCCCTGGTCCATGACACAGTAGAGCCAAGTGAATTTTGGCATAGAAGGCTTGCACATGTGCATTACAGAGCACTACCTCTTGCAAGCAAAGCTATTGAAGGTCTTCCATAAATGCAAGCAAAACATGACAAGGTCTGCAAAGGATGTGCGAAAGGAAAGAACACAAAGAAGACATTTCCAAGTAGTGAAAGCAAATAAAAAGGAATCTTCGAAATCATCCACTCCGATGTATGTGGTCCTATGTCATAAAAATCACTAAGCGGGTATGCATATTATTTTTATTTTATTGATGATTTTTCTAGGAAGACATGGGTTTAATTCATGAAGAATAAAGACGAAGTATTCAGCAAATTCAAGGAATTCAAAGCCTTGAACGAGAATCACACTGAAAATAAGATCAAGACCTTTCGATCAGATAATGGCGGAGAATTCACTTCAAATGAATTTAAAGAGCTATGTAAAGAATCAAGGATTAAGAAGGAGTTGTCCACTACTTATAATCCACAACAGAATGGGATTGTGGAATGGAAGAACAGAACTATCATGGAAGCTGCTAAAGCAATGCTTCATGATCAAGATCCTCTTATGCATATTTGGGCGGAAGCTGCTATAACAACGGTGTATGTACAGAATCGTACTCCACATAGAGTACTTGAGAATAAGACTCCTGAAGAAGTCTTCTCCGGCAAGAAAATAGAATTCAGCCATCTCAGAATATTCAGCTGTCCTATGTACATACACATTCCAAAAGAAAAGAAAAGAAAATTAGATCCTTCAGGAAAGAAGGGTATATTTGTGGGATACTCTGAAAGCTCGAAGGCTTACATAATCTATTTCCCAGGATACAAAAAGATTGACATCAGTAGGGATGTGACATTTGATGAAGACACAGCTTACAACAAATCCAGAAAGAGACCTGCTGAAGAACCTGAAGAAGCAGAAGCACCCAAAAGTCATGACACAACCATGAATGAAGAAATTCAAGAAGAAGATCGAGAATTTGAAGAACCACAAAGACCTGTAGATCCACCTCTGGAGAAGAATCCTCATAAGAGGAAACCTGCTTGGGTACGAGAACTTATCCAAGGTGCAAAAAGATATGGGGCTCCAGAAGAGAATCACAGAGAAAGAAAAAGGACCAGATCCTACTCTGGGTATGTAGCTTTACTATGTGATTTCATTGATAAAGAACCTTCCAGTTATGAAGAAGCGGCAGAACGGAAAGAATGGAAGGATGCTATGATCAAAGAGTATTAGTCGATCATGAAGAATGATGTTTGGAATGTTGTCCCAAGAACAAAAGAGAAGTTAGTTGTAACTTCCAAATGGATCTACAAGATCAAGCATGTTGCAGATGGTAGCATTGAAAAATATAAGGCAATATTTGTGGCTCGAGGTTTCTCTCATAAAGAAGGAATAGATTATGAAGAAACCTTTCCACCTATAACCAAATACACTTCCATCAGATCAGTACTTGCTCTGGCTGCAGTGATGAAATGGAAGATACACTAGATGGATCTCAAGACTGCTTTCTTGAATGGTGTAGTGGAAGAGGAATTGTATGTGGAGAAGTCACTCAGTTTTGAGACACATGACAGAGAGTCTCATGTATGCAGATTGAAGAAAGCCCTGTACGGTTTGAAATAGGCACCCGAGACATGGTATGGCAGGATTGATAGCTTTCTATCTAGTTTGGGCTTTACCAAGAGTAAAGCAATTTCCAACCTTTACTACAAGGTTGAGGATGGTAACCCAGTGATACTTCTACTATATGTAGATGATCTATTTATGATAGGTATGGATGGGTTGATGGCTGATATGAAGAGAAAGATTTCTGCTGAGTTCTAGATGAAGGACTTGGGTATGATGCATTACTTTCTAGGTATGGAGGTGTGCCAGAGCTTAGATGGAATCTTCCTTGGACAAGGGAAGTATGCAGTAGAGATCCTAAAGAGATTTGGGATGATGGACTGCAAGACTATGGCCACACCTATGGCACCGAACCTAAAGCTATTAAGTGATGCTTCATCAGAGACGGTTGATTCCACGATGTATCGTCAGATGATTGGGTCCTTGATATACCTGACGAACACAAGACTAGACATTTTCTTTGATGTGAACACCTTGAGCCAGTTCTTGACAGATCCAAAAAATGTTCACTTGATTGCTACAAAGCATATTCTGAGGTACCTGAGGGGTACAGTTGATTATGGGCTCAAATACGATGCGAATCAGAAGATTAACCTGGAGGTTTATGTTGATTCAGATTGGGCAGGCAGTGCCATTCATAGGAAGAGCACTTCAGGATGTTGCTTCAGTATGGGATCAGGTGTGATCTCTTGGCTTAGCAGGAAGCAATCCTAAGTGGCACTGAGTACAGCTGAAGCAGAGGATGTCGTAGCTTCTTCAGCTAGTTGTGAGGCAATATAGTTGCAGAATCTACTGTCTGATATATTTGATCTCCAATTGGATGCTACTTTTATACACTGTGACAACCAGAGTTGCGTGAAGTTGTCAGAGAATCCACTGTTCCATGACAAGTCTAAGCATATCGAGATCAAGTATCACTATATCAGGGATGTGGTGCAGAAGGGAGCAGTGAAGCTCCAGTATGTTGTGACGGAGGAATAGATAGCTGATGTATTGACGAAGCCATTGGCTAGGCTGAAGTTCAAGTACTTCAGGGAGAAGCTTAGTGTTCTCCAGATCGAGGTTTCCTCCAAGAGAAAGTGATGAGACCCATAGCCATTCTGACATGGTGAGAGGATTGGTTCCTTCCATGGTCAGATGTAAGGGTTGAGCCATTTTGTCATGGTGAGAGGATTAGTTCCTTCCATGTCAGATATGAGTGTTGTCCATTCTGTCAAGTAGGACAGATGTAAGGGAAACTGCCATTCTGGGAATGGAGGCACATGGTCAGTTACCAGGAAAACTCAGTCCAGGATTGAGAAGCCATTCTGATGTGATAGAGGGATTTGTTCCCACTTGATCAGATATAAGGGCTGAACCATTCTGTCATGGCTAAAGGATTAGGTTCCTTCCATGTCAGATGTGAGTGTTGGCCATTCTGTCGAGTAGGAAAGATGTAAGGGAAACTGCCATTCTGGGAATGGAGGCACCTGGTCAGTTACCAGGAAAACTCAGTCCAGGATTGAGAAGCCATTCTGATGTGATAGAGGGATTTGTTCCCACTTGATCAGATATAAGGGCTGAACCATTCTGTCATGGCTAAAGGATTAGGTTCCTTCCATGTCAGATGTGAGTGTTGGCCATTCTGTCGAGTAGGAAAGATGTAAGGGAAACTGCCATTCTGGGAATGGAGGCACCTGGTCAGTTACCAGGAAAACTCAGTCCAGGATTGAGAAGCCATTCTGATGTGATAGAGGGATTTGTTCCCACTTGATCAGATATAAGGGCTGAACCATTCTGTCATGGCTAAAGGATTAGGTTCCTTCCATGTCAGATGTGAGTGTTGGCCATTCTGTCGAGTAGGAAAGATGTAAGGGAAACTGCCATTCTGGGAATGGAGGCACCTGGTCAGTTACCAGGAAAACTCAGTCCAGGATTGAGAAGCCATTCTGATGTGATAGAGGGATTTGTTCCCACTTGATCAGATATAAGGGCTGAACCATTCTGTCATGGCTAAAGGATTAGGTTCCTTCCATGTCAGATGTGAGTGTTGGCCATTCTGTCGAGTAGGAAAGATGTAAGGGCAACTGCCATTCTGGGAATGGAGGCACCTGGTCGGTTACCAGGAAAATTCAGTCCAGGACTGAGAAGCCATTCTGATGTGATAGAGGGGTGTGTTCCCACTTGATCAGATATAAGGGCTGAACCATTCTATCATGGCTAAAGGATTAGGTTCCTTCCATGTCAGATGTGAGTGTTGGCCATTCTGTCAAGTAGGACAGATGTAAGGGCAGCTTCCATTCTGGGAATGGAGGCACCTGGTCAGTTACCAGGAAGCTCAGTCTAGGACTGGGGGCCATTCTGATGCGATGGTAGGATTAGTTCCTCCATGATCAAATGTGAGTGCATGCCCTTTCTGATGCAATGCTTCATGCATGATCAAAATATAAGTGCAGAGCCTTTCCGACAAGATGAGGTTGGATATAAGTGCTAAGCCATTCTGGCACGATGTGTTTACACATGGTCAGATGTGAGTGTTGTGCCTTTCCAACAAGATGGGGTTGGATGTAAGTGCAGAGCCTTTTCAATGAGATGTACTTGCACATGATCGAATATAAGTGCTGAGCCTTTCTGACAAGATGAGGTCAGATGTGATTGCTGGGCCTTTCTGAAAAGATGAGGTCAGATGTGAGTGCTGGGCATGCCTTTCTGACAAGATGTGGTCAAATGTAAGAGTTGGGCGGGCCATTCTAACTTAAGTGTCAAATATAAGCGCTGATGAAGACCTACATGAAAGGTAGGCCTACAGGATTGACTCTATAGAACTTCTTGTGACGAGAAGAATCGAGATAGCACCATTATGAGATAGCATATGATGATCCAGACTTGATGATGATCCAGATCAAGTGATCCAGATGAGATGATCCAGACTTGATGATGACGATTCAGATCAATTGATGATCCAGACTCAATGATCCAAATCAAGTGATCCAAATGAGATGATCCAGCTCAAGTGACGATCCAGTTGTGATGATGATCTAGATTGAGTGATGATCCAGCAATGATGAGCCAGTAGTCATGATGATGTAGATCCCGTGATGAAGAGAAAGAATATGACTTGAATACTAGAAGACGAAGAAGACTTGAAGAGAAAGAAGATGACTTGAAGACTCAAAGAAGAAGAAGACGAAGAAGACGAAGAAGACTTGAAGATGACGAGATGATCCAGTTGATGTAGAGAAGAAGAACAGTGTTGAAAATTGTGTCGAAAGAATACCTTCCTAGTTAAGAGGGAGTGTTGATGTATTTGTAACTTTGAAATGTATTCATCTATGTATCTTATGTCTTGTAACCCGATGTTTATTCCGAGATGTATCTATTATGTAATTGATTCATGTTGTCATGCCCCGATGTTTCGATCGGGAGGATCTATTATGTAAACAAGTCATGTCAAGTCATAGTGGGTAACCCTCTGATTGTCTAAGGGTTAAAGTCCCCGCAGTTCCGGGGCACTAGGGTTATTAGACTCTCCTAGTAGAGGTCGGCCCTAGTAGGGTTTTAGTCATGCTGGGATTAGTATAAATAGAGAACAGGAGTCTCTATTTATCACACAACTCATCCACACTCAAGTGTGGCGCATAGTTGAGGAAGGAGAAGACACCGAGGCTAGACAAGAAGAAGATTATTGCTATTGGGATATCACTTACTGTTTTGGGATTTTCTATTTTGGTGTTGATTCTATCTATGAGGAAGTTTCAGGGTTTTCTCCTTTATGGTTTCCCCGAGGAAAAACATTGTGTTCATTGTCTCTTGTGTTTGATTGCTGTGCTTGTTATTCTCTCAGTTAAAGATCCTAACAATGCTAGATTAATGCTGAAAAACTAGCACTTGCATGTGCTTGGAGTGAATGTTTTACAATTTCCTCTTGGTACATTTTAATTTAATGTGAAATATGAGCTGATTAAAATTAGGTGAAGGGGTGGACTCCAGATATACCCGAGAGTACTTGGATTATGTCCAAAACTAAGCCTTCACGGCTACCCGCAAGGAATATGTGAGCTGAATGGAGTCTCTGGGGATATTGTTCATAACACACCCATTAGGGTGTGACAGAGATCGACACCCTGAGGTCACTTTTCAGAAGTTCCCGCTTCCTTTGGGTATTTTTCCATCGTAATGGTTTGATCTAGATGTTGGATTTTCACCTGATGGTTTGTCAATTTGGGAGAGTGAATCCTAATTATACTAGTCACTCAAGTGATTTTGATATAGCTTGACTGATTGGATGAACCAAATCCAAGTGCAGAGCATACACACCGGAGTCTTGTCAATTTTAGTAAATTTTGAGATGGATGTTCTTGTTAAAAAGAAAACCCTCCAGGAACCTCTTTCGGTCCAAGTGGACCTCAATCGGGGAATCAAGGAGGGGTTGATTTTATTATGGTTATTGAAAGAAATGATGATAACAAATGAAACTTAAAAAGATAATCAAACCATAATTTTCTAATTAGACTACCACGAACCTTTCTTCACCTTTCGGCTCAAAAGGAGGCTCGTGGGGTAAGCATTACAGTTACTTTGAAACCAATAGAAATGGAATATGGAAATGATTTTAAATCAAAGTATACTACCCTGCATATTAGTACTACACTAGATTGAAAAAAAGATGAACGAAAAGCAAAAAATGACACGGACGCAAATCCCCCCAGGGGGGTGGGGAATGGGCTCGAAAGAGCCTATTTAGAATTATTTTTATTACCAGTGGTTACAATATCAAAAAAATGATATGATTCCTCTTGATTCATATATATAATGAAACCAATATCTTACAAAGTGCAAAAATTAAATATTTCAGTCAAAAAGGGAGACCCCTAGGGGGATTCAGAATGCCCAAAAGTCACTTTCGAACAGCAGCTCCTCCTCTTTTCTGTGATACCTGCTAAAATCCAGCAAACTTATTAGACTGAAATATGCCCAAAATCACTCTGAAAGTAAATTGGGTCAGCTTACTTTTAACCAAAAAAAGCTAAGTTAAAACTAGTTAAAAAAGGTAAAAAGGGAACCAAGTGTTAGCACTCAAAATGTACCCAAGGTTGTAAAGGTAAATCCCAAGGTAACAGAAAAACCACTTTAGAAATAAAATGGTTTTTCTTCCAGAGAGGGATCTCTCAATACAGATTTAACGAGACCAGATATAGCTAACATTCAAAGATTTGTATAGATGGTTGAAACAACACATAACCATTGGGCATGGAGTCACATAAAAATAAAAATATCACAAAGACACATACATGAGATTTATCAAAGGCAAGGTAACCATTTCATCACAGTCATTCATTTAGTTCAGCTGGGACAGAAGAGACAATAAACAGCCCATTAATATAGAGCATCAAAGATGAGTTCTATATTAAATTTAGTAGAAGAATGTATAAAATATCCAAAACGATGATCAGAGCATAAACATTATGAATTCCAACCATCAAATACTATGTTTCAGATATGAAGAAAAACATAATGTAGTGTTACACTAGAAAAGACAATCACATAAGGAAAGAAATACGGACTGTAATGGAAACGACACATGCATCTCTGATAATTCTTATGCATTCGCTCTGTTATTCAAAAATAATGTGTCTTTCAAAACCTTCAACAACACGATGGGTTCCAACCCCCATCTCATAAAATAGATGCAAATATATACATAAAATAATTTGATCTTCCAAGAAGATTCATAACTGAATGATCGGCCTAATTAAAGTCTTGTAACTAAATTCCTAACTTTTAGGAATAAACTAGAGCTTCAATCCTAACAAATCATCAAGCTAAAATCAACTTGGTAGCATGTCCTCGTCCAGTCAGCTCCTTGGCGCGTAACACCTATCTCTACAGATGAAGGATGTATGTTGTCTTTCCAAACCTATCTACGGCTTTCCACTACTCCGTGCTTGGGGTATCACATTCCATCATTTCTTGAATTGACACTTCCAGCTCCATGTAAGCTTCATATGATACCTTGGGCAATCCTTTCCTGATAATTAGGAATTTTTGCAAGATTTCGAAATCCTCTGTCAGTTTGTCCACAATAACTTTCCCTGTTAGGCCCTTTTCCAAATCATCAAATTTGGAATGATCCATGCGGCTTTGAACTAACAAGCTATGATAGTGCTCCTGAGAGAACATCCGTCCCTCTTCATCCCAAAAGGAAGGGAGGTCGTCCTCAAATAGCTCTTTGAAAACTTGCTTGAAGTTATTAACCTATGAAACCATTTCCTCAACTCTGTCGTGGACCGTCTTCATTAAATGATGCTTATGGATAAACTTCTTATCCCATAATACTATTGATATCCTGTCTTTTATTCCCATATCATGTAACTTCTGGTACGTCAATGAATTTAAAAAATTCAGCGCGTTCTGGGCTGTGGCAAGGGGCTTTCTATCCATAGTTTCATTTACCAATTTTAGTCTCTGGTTGGCCAGATTGATCAATATGCATTGGTCATCAACAAAGTTCAAATAGTGTCTAAATTTTGTAACTTCTACAGATAGGGTGTCCCAAATTATGTGATTCGCCCCCTGCAGGGGGCCCTTACCTATGTTTCTCTCCTTCAATTATTGAACTTATTTTGTAACTGGTTTCTGTCTTGCAATATTTTGTTTTTACTTTCATTCATTTTGGCTAACTCGGACTTGATATTTTCATTCTCCGCCTTTAACTCTTTTATTTCTTCATCCTTTAAGCTGACCTGGGACATGGGTATTGACAAGTCATCCGCAGAAAATTCATTCAATGGTTTATCAATATTTACAATAGCCAAGTCCTCATCAATAGGATTCTGACTCTTCAATTCTTCCATGATTTCCTTTTCCTAATTTTGGTCCCTTTTCAGCAAGGCAATTTGAGATATCAATTCACTCCGTTTGGCTTCCCATCTATCCTTTTCCTTTTGTAACTCGACAGCTTTTCCTTTATGTTCCATCATCTCATGCTGCATCTTGTCCTTTTCTTCTTGCAGTGCCAATTTTTCAGATATTGAACATGTTCTGAGCCTGGGATCTTCAATCTTTTTTTCAAAACTTGGAGAGCATTGTCCTTTTCTTCCAACATTCTTCTGACAGCTTGGGTTTTATCTCTTTCATTGCCTGAACTGATAATATCTGCTTGTAGCTTCTTAATCTAAATGGTATTGGCCTTGTTTTCAACTCTTTCATGTTTCAATTGAATCTCTAACTTGTCTACCAAAATTTGTAGTTTATTGATTCTCATCATAGCTTGTAACAGATCTGAATAAATAATATCACTTGTTTGCTTATGAAGCTGTATCTTGTCAGGTACACTAATATTATCCAATCTTAGTTCCATTTCTGTCACTTTCTTGTCGCTCACCATGGCCAATTTGAAGGTATTTCTTTCTGTATCTCTGGCAGAAACCAGGGGGGTTTTCGGATTGTTTAAATTCCTTACCTTCGGGAGTAAACTTCTTGTCTCTTCTAGAGACTGCTTTCTTTTCTCCATATAATTGGCCTTAAGCTCTTCCTTGGATTTTAAAATTGAGCTTGGTTCTGAACTATCTACACTTTTAAAAGAAAATTGATTTACTTGTACGTATTTCGTTGAGACTAAAGCAACTCTCTTGAAATCATCAGAATCCTCTTCACTTGAGACTCCACCAACTTGTAACAATATTGCTTTTTTATGTAATCCATCTTCATCCACTTCCATGCTTTCAATTTCAGACAGACTCCTTTTAATCAAAACATTAGGACCCTCTATCACTTGTGATACGGTAACTGGTAAAGTACTTTCATCTCCATCGGACCCTGGAGTTTCCATAAACTGCAACAGATTTACTGTTTCATTCAATCCTTCAATAAACTGGTGTTCAAACGGTTTGTTTTTGTTGGCCTGCTTCCTTAGGGAAATTATGTGGTGAGGGTCATAATTTTCCTTCGGCTTTTTTTGAAATTCCATGCTTCCCAATAACTTTTCAATAAACACTAAGGCACCTTTATTTTTTAAAATAAAAGAGCCAACCTTGAGAGGGAATTTGATATTTGAAGATTTTTTAAAGGCTCCAAAATTTTCTTCCTCTGAATGCAACCTTTGCCTCATGAATTCTAATGCAAAAAATCTGGGAGTGAGGAAAGCAGGTAACTTATATGGTTCCCCAGTGAATCCATATATCCTTAAAACAGTATAATCTTTATGCAGGAACCAGTCTCCGACTCGATCCTCAGGCGAGGATTGCATCAGGCATTTCATATCTTCTAACACACGGGGCAGCACTTCATCGAACAACATTTTATACATCTCTGACATGATTGAATTGGTAAACTCAAACATGATGATCTGCTTAGGCAAATCAAAAGAGAAGATGGTACTCAAAAACTGTAATTCAGTGACATTTGAACACAGCAACATGTTCAACAAGTAAGTTTGAAATTTAAAGAACCTGACCTTTGGGAATTCACTTAACTGAAGGTGTATTGCTTCTGCCAAGTACTCATCTAGACTGAACACAGGAACCAATTGAGACTCCGAACCAAATGAACTCATTTTTAATAAAAAACCAAGGATGACTTCATTTACGCGACAATCATCGTCAAAACCCAAAATTTGACAGACCAGGGATACCACTAATTGAACTTCATTTTTAAAAATATGAACATGGTAAGGCAGGAAAAGACCGTCTAAAGACTGAACCTCTTTCAAAATACTGGACAAGAATTCGCAACGGACTTCAGTGATACAACTTTTGTACAATTCAGCAAGAATAGACTCATTTACAGGTTCACGGTTTTCAGGGTAACTGTCGGGCAGGTTTAAATTTTCGCGGACAACTTTGGCATTGACTTTACAGAGTATTTGAGAAGTAGACTGACTCACAATGACTCTTTGAGAAGGGGAATAATTGACCGTGCACCACTCTGCGAATTCTGGAAAATGCAGGGTTTGTTCGAGAGCAAAATAATATAAAAAGGATTTACAAACATTCAAGACATCATTTCCTTGTGAATTGTAGTGCCACAACCTTTCTTTACTGACTGATACGCTTCCTATGGACAGAAAAGGGTCACACATGCCTCTGTCCCTATCAACTAAATAATCTTCCCTGTCATCTATAATACGGCCAGACCCTTGCAATTCCTTCCCTTGGTCCATAATTCAATTAATAATGGCAATTTGATGGACGAATTATGGGCGTTTAAGCCTTACCTGTTTACCGTGGCTGCGTGTGTTTGAAATTGACAGTCGAAGGTTGACGAATCTGCAGGTATTTTTCACTCGTCCGACGCCAATAAAATAACCACAGAACAAGTCAACTTCCCTTTTATAGGACCCCACTCCGGAGCGTCCCTTTGGCGGTTTCCTCTAAACCGCTTTCGCCTCCGGATTACACCACAATTGGCCACATGGACAGTGGTTTATATTCCGCAACCGCCCTTTACCTTTATCTACCGCGCACCTTCCCACTCCAGATCTATCTATGACCGTTGATCGATTTCACCTTTATTTCTCCACCGTCAGATTAGGTGGCACGTATCCAATTTCGCTAAGCATCGTGGTCTTATCCATTGTGCAAGTTTCTGCTCCAGATTCATCCACAATCGTAGATGTAATCTGCCTTTATTTCTCTGCCTTTAGATCAAGTGACATGCACTCAATTCTGTCGGGCTCCGTTGTTTTAACAAGCACGCGGGTTCACAAAGCAGAGCTTATACAGACCGTAGATCTCATCCTGCTGGATCGACGACCGTTGATCCATATACTACATTAAACGCCCACATATACTTATCTTCCTCGCATCTTTTAGGGAGCGGATATAATACAGACCATTGATCTTCATCTTTTTGCTCCGCACCGTCAGATCCTTTGACAAATCCTCGTTTTTCACCTTTTACCATGCTTTCATACTATAAAATTTTAACCAAAGTATTGCAAACGACCATTACCTCTTCTTCACTTTGATTTTTCGAGCTTATGCTAAGTAGGGTTGTTAACACCAAGGAAAGCAAGATTTTCGTGGGATCTTGGCTTGCCTTTTAGGAAGCCAATATTATGTGCATTGATTGCTATATTTATCTTTTATAACAGAAAATAGAAATCTAATGCATGAAAGCTACAAATTCTTTTTAAAATTCCATGCAAAAAGGACAATTTCCCTAAACCTAGATCTAGAATGCTTATGAAACCTTTTAAGAACAAGATCTAGATTATGGGATTTGAGGAGATAGATTTATGTTAAATTTACTTTAAGATAATATATCTAAACAATATCAAAGCTGTGAACAAAGTAACCAGGTAAAAAAATTGATTTTGAAGGAGGAAAAGGAGAAGAGAAGTGCTTGTTGCTGAAGCAGATCTGCAATGGAAACTTGTTAGTGGAATATAGAGGGGCAATGTCTTCACAAAGCTTTTGGATGTATAGTGGAGTCAAACTAGATCCATAGCTCATCCAATCCTTGCTACATGAAAGCTAAACACACAATCCTGCACGAAACCTCATGAGATATGGATATATATATATATATGAAAAAGAGATAAGAATTACATGCAAATAAACTTATTAAACATGTATAATATAGATCTTCTAATCATATATGCTATGAGATATAAGAAAAACAAGTAACCTTACTTGTCTAACTATACTCCTATTGATTCAGCTAAATCGTTCAATCCAGACAGGGTTCAGATGCAAAATTTGAGAGAAAAGCCGACAACATCAATAGTGGTAAGACAATGCTTAATCCACACTTATGAGAGCATTACACCATTTGGCCTCCAAAGCTTCTTTATTTCAACAATCAAAAGATTACAACAGTATTACAATATCAATCCCTTCAATCCAACTCTAACTAGCTTGGAAGAGGAGGCTTATGCTTAGATATATATAAAAAACTAGGAGATCCAGCCCAGGGGGTGCAAATCCCAAGGAGATAGATCAAATCAGCTGATGGAGAGTCAATCAATGCAGATCTAGAGCTGAACTGAGCCTACTTGTTAACCGAGGGGCTAATTGAGCTGACACATCAACCCATAAACTGATACATCAGTCCACAGAGCATCTAAGAGAGTCCACACGTGTGGAGGAGAGAGAGAGGGCACAATTCCCCATAAATACTACTGAAGATCAACTCTCTATCTGATTTGATCACCTCTTTCAGTCAAGGATTTGTTAGATCCAGTCAATCTGGTCCAGATCTGACTGATTTCAATCAAATCGGCTGAGAATCCACTGATCTATGATTTTGGATTTGCTCCATTATTCATCAATTTATTAATTAAAATAATCAATAATTGATTTTTGGGGCTTTCTGACCTGAGTGATGAAAAATCACTCAAAACTAGGAAATAGTGGGTCCATGGGTTTACATGGGGCTCTTAACTTGAAAATGGGAACCTACATGACTAAAACTAATTATTTGGCCCACTTTTGTTACAAAATCAATTTTTCCAATTAAACGATTAAAAAATAGCCTAAGTTTTGGAAGAAATAAATTTTAATAAAAAACACTGAAAAAACTAAAAAATTGAAAAATTGAAAAAACCTAGGGGGACTTAGACATGTTCATATGACTCGACCGTGATGTCTAGCATGTTTATACATTGACACATACACTCTAATAACCTCAATAGGCCTAAATGGGAAGCCGACCACCCCAACTTTGGAGGTATGGAGTGAAAAACTCAGAAATTATCAGTCGTTTATTCAACAACCAATAATAACCAAGGGAAAAAACACCCTGGGCTGATCGGATTAACAAATAAAGTCTAAGAGACCGAGTCTTTTACAGACACTATCATGCTAGAACATTTATTACAATTCACCCATGGGGTATGAACATGTGATATAGTACAACAAGCACTTCCCAAAAGTACTTCCAAAGGTCTTCTTAAGTCCGAAAAAGTTATCCTTGTCCGGTTCACCAAGCTCACTTGATGAAAAACCACTAAGTACAACTTAATTGGTAACATTTTGGCTCCAACTATGGGACGTGTGCTCGATCTGGTCTTTAAAACAAGGAGAGGATACGAGAACACCAGAATCTATGGTTTATATACCCTGTAAAAACATCTCAACTTAACAAGAAAAACCTCAGTAGCACAAGTTTTATAAAAACCCAAATGAACCATTAAGCTGATTTATTTAAACAAAATAAATGTAACTAACTAAAAGAAGCAAAGTTTTATTATAGCTAAGTATAAAATAGAAATGTAGAAAGTAAATGCTCTCTTTCAAAAAGCTTATTTTCCTACTCTAAGCGTGATATAAAAAGGGTTAAGTGTAATCAGAAATCCAATGTAGCCACCTAAGCATTTTATTAACATATAACAAAATTTCCTTGTCTTTGGTTACCAGCCAAAGTAAGGATACCTTATTTAGAAATTGCAAACCTACGTGATGATTCAGAATGGGCGGAATGGATGGGAGATCATAGGCATGAATAATGTCATAAAAATTCTTCCCCAACTTGTATGTGCTCATGCAGGTTGCTTCTATCCATGACTAGATAGGACTGATATACCAATCAGAATGATGAGGTAGACTAACTACATCATCATACTGATCACCGACGCTTATCAAATTATATATTGTTGCATAAGCCCCAAGTAGCTCCAAATCATAAGGAACCTCTATATGTGAAAAACAAGGCTGAGACTGATATTCCACTGACTACATCACATCTGAATTTTCACAATAATGTTTCTCAATGTCTTCATTACTGATACCCTTGTGCGGCTCTGCATGGTATGAATCTGAATGATCACATGAAAATTTTGAATGCTCCTCTTTCATACTAAAGTTTTCCTAGACATCCAGATCCATGCTCCCCTCTATGGACGTATCGTAGAGTGGACTTCCACAAATTTTTGAATAGACACTCCCCTTGTTGGACATATCTTGGATGGGATTCTCCATAAGATTTTCACAATTTGGATTATCTATGAAATTCCAATAGTCATCACTACCATCCATGGCATCATGCTCCTGCCTATCCATGTCTTCCTTGTATTCATAACAATCTTCTTCAGATAAAATGTTACAAGGCAATAAACTTTCCAAACCTTCATCAACATGAGGAGAACAAGGTCTAATGTCACCACACACTGTACTGATCTTATCATAGGCTTCTTTATAGGCTTCTGTTATGATATCATGAAGAGGATATTCAATATTATCTTCAATCAAGGAAACTTTTTGGACATATTCAATGGGACCACTTGGGATGTGTTTCTTAGTGGGTTTCTCTAGAGGGATTTCTGGAAAAATATCAGCATTGCAACACACTATAGAATACCTCAAATATTCAATGTTTTCAGCTATGGTGACATGAGGAGAGTCTTCAACAATGTGTTCCATCATGGGCTCGAGTCCCGAAGCTCTTCAATAGGATCATCTTGGATTTTCCCTTCCTCAAAATCTTGTTGTGTATTGGGAGATACCTCATATTCTTTAAGAAGATGCTTAACTGCTTCCTTTCTTAAATAACTACTAGGATGCTTTTTGATGGGAGTATCATGAACCTCCTCTTCACTTAAATGTTCAAGAAGTGATTCAAAGTCTTCAATACTTTGTATCATGGGAAAAGTTCCATCATATGTTTCCATGTGATACTCTATCCCAGATAGGTAGAAGGTACAGATCTTTTCAAGGAACTTTTTCAAACCATTCATACTACCCCTACCATCATGCCATTAATCTAAAAACATCCAAAGGAAGCTTGGAAAAGAAGTTATACATTTATTAGGAAGGCCCTGATAGAACCAACAACAGGCCTCACCCCTGAAAAGTACTAGCAAACATTTCCATCATATTGTCTTCATGAAGAATATTGGAGTCAGCAATCAACTGAAGGAAAGATTTGACATGCCAGATGGCCGAATCACCGTAATATCCATGAAATTCCAGAAGCTAGTTATATGCATCCTCGAAACCATTACAACAGTGAGGAAATCCCGAGATGTTTGAGAAATCGATAGGCTGAAACATTACGGTTAACTGGGCACCATATTTCTCCTTTAATTCATCCATATCAAAAATTAATAGTATGCATTTGATATAACGATTAAACCTTGTACTGAAAACGTGGAGTTGTCAAGTGATGAGCTTTAAATGTTTTAACATGTCGCATGGGCTCATCTACACACAACAAACTTCACAAGTTTATGAGATAACAGGGTTTTATCCCTTCAATAGAGTCGCCATGTGAAAAAGAAAAAATAAGCATTTATAAATCTTTTCACAAAAATTATTTTTTGCTTTTCTTTGTAAAAATAAAAATTGGAAAAAATTCAGTGGAGTCACCAAATGAAAATTAAATATCTACTCTAAGCATTCATCAAACAAAGAAAAAACAAAAGTTGTACTCGGGAATAAAAAGATTTATCCCCGGCAATGGTGCCAAAAAGTGTTGTTGCCTTTCACACACCTGGGTCACGTGGCAGAAATCTTCAAGCCACTCGGTGTGTCCTAAGGGGCAAGTCTCGAGCCAAGGATGTCACCTTGTTCTTGACTCCTCCATTTAGGCTCAACTCCTAATGAAGCCAAGGGGGTAGACCCTAATAAGTTACTAAGGCTAATTACTTAGTATGGTGTTGTTAAACTAAATGAATTACTTAGGAGTTTGAAATTTAACCATAAACAACCATAGATGACAAGATACAAAATGAGTGCACGAAAGCACAATGCTGAGACACAATATATATATATATAGCAAGAAAATAACCAGTTCCTTAAAGTGGAGTCAAAAGGAAATCAATGTACTTGCATGCGCTTGGAGTGAATGTTTCGCAATTGCCTCTTGGTACGTTTTAAGTTAATGTGAAATATGAGTTGATTAGAATTAGGCGAAGGGGTGGACTCCATATATAGCCTAGAGTACTTGGAGTATGTCCAAAACTAAAGAGTATGTCCAAAACTAAACCTTCACGGCTACCCGCAAGGAATATGTGGGCTAAATGGAGTCTCTGGGGCTCATGCCATTTCATATCAGAATATGCAATGAAAGTTTGTGGTTTCTTGCGACTACTTTGTACCAAATTCCATTTTGTTTGGGATCAGCAGGCAGAAGATTCTTTCAACGCGTTAAAAAAATCTTTGGCCTCCGCCTTGTTGTTTTCTCCACTTGACTTCAACAAGGATTTCATTCTCTATGTTTTGGTGTCCTAACACGCCATCACTGGAGTTTTAGTCCAAGAGGATGATGCTCATCAAGAGCATGTGATTTATTACATTATCCAAAATTTGACTAGTCCCCCTTTGCATTATTCGCATGAAGATAAGATGCCCCTCGCTATCGCATTTTCCGTCCAAAAGTTGTTCTATACATCCTGTTGAATCACCACACCAGAGTTGTGGATGATTCCAATCCCATGAGATACCTATTGATTCACCACCTCCTACAAGGTCGTGCTGCCAAGTGGATTCTCGTCCTTCAAGAATTTGACTTGGAATCCATGACACCCAAATGTACCAAAGCATTAGCTTTATCCGCACTTATCACATACCTTCCTCCGTTGTCTGCACCACCACCAGTCACAATTGACCTACCGAATGAACACTTGTTTTTCATTTTCACAAAAGACCCATGGTATGGGGGCATTCTCTTGTACCTGTGTACACAGAAATTCGAGGCCCACCTAAGCTTTGAAGAAATACGGCGCATCCGATAATAAGTTGCTCGCCATCTCCTCATAGGGGATGTTCTATACTGTCAGGGCATCAATACCATACTACATTGTTTCCTAACCCATGATGAGGTTGAACAAGTCCTCAATGACTGTCATAGTGGAGCCTATGATGGCCACCTCTCTGGTTTGGCGACTACTCAAAATATTCTACATCCGACTATTTTTGGCCTTCCATTTTCGCTAATTGCATCGAGGCAGTCAAACACTACCATAGTTGTCAACTCTTTGCGCCAAAAGCAAGTACTCCCCCCATGCCACTACATCCTTTAGTCATAGTTGGTCCCTTATGAAAGTGGGCGATAGATTTCATGACAATCAATCCTACCTTATCGACGGCCATAAATACATTATTGTGGCTGTTGATTATTTCACTAAGTGGGTCGAGGCTATGCTTACGTTCAATTGCAAAGATGACACGATGACACATTTTTTTCTTTAACCACGTCGTTATACATTTCAGTGTTCCCCAAGAGATTGTCTCTGACCACAGTAGCCATTTTGAAGTCATTGTTTGGACATAGCTTTCAACCATGTTAAAGTTTGAACACTAGTACTCGTCCTCCTACTACCCTCAGGGAAATGGACAAGTTGAAACGGTCAATAAAATCATTAAAACCATGCTCCAGTAGATGGTGGGAAACCATAAAACCAACTAGCACCATATGCTCTTTTCCACCATCTGGTCCTATCGCACATCCACAAAGACCACCACCGGCTTCACCCCATTCCACTTAGTTCACAGTGTCGAGTCGGTACGTCCCATTGAGTGCCAGATTCCATTGCTTCACCTTGTCGTAGAGCTCCTTCCCTAATACATCGCCATTAGAAGAATGTCTTATCCTACTTGAACAAACCAATGAGGACCGTCACGCTGCACTCCAAGCAATTGAAGCAGCTAAGAATCGATCGAAGTCACATTTTGACTCCCATGTCCACCCTCACATCTTTAGCGAAGGCGATATGGTCCTTGTTTATGACCAAGCCAATGACAAGTTGGAAAAAGGGAAGTTTGAATCCATGTGGTACATCGTATACGTCGTTCACCACTACCTCGGCAAGGGGGCATGCATTTTTGCTGAATTTGATGGACATCTCTTGAAAAATCCCCGCAACTGGATCTACCTCAAGAGATTTTACACCTAACATTACCACCATGAGTCACTTGTAGTATAATATTTCTTTTTTGTTTTACACCGTTCTTGAAATGAGTCTCACAGTGTGCTTTCTTGACTGCTACAAATGGATCCTACCTTGCATCTCTACATCGAATTTGTTGGAGGAGCAAGTATATGGTCTCTGAATCTCGCCTCGGCTGTGTGGGTTGTCTATTCCCCATCACATGAGTTGATCCATATTGATGGAATGTGTGTTGGAATTTCTACCAACAACCAATCTGAGTACAATGGTGTCGTTGGTCTCTTGTTCGCCTCCCTCTAGTTGGGTATTCATCACCTTGATGTCTTCTTAGACTCCCATCTACTTGTTTCCCAGTTAAACAACTGCTATCGGGTACGCGATCCTTGCCTCTTTAGAAAGTTCCTCTGCACTAAACAATTGGTTAGAAATTTTGAATCCATTACATTCACACATGTTCCCATAAACCTCAATAGTGTAGCATATCAAATGGCTAATGACATTCTAGAGTGGCATATTCATCATTGAATATAGGAAATAAAAAACTGCATCATGCATCATCATCTAATCATTCATACACGTATATAATATACATCATCTAGGAATTTTTTATCGTAAAAAGACTCAGATAAAAACATAAAAGTGCATCCACATGCATACAAATATATATA